>QXTE01000030.1:7837370-7920485 GCA_003942145.1 Platysternon megacephalum | reverse complement strand
TTTTCCCCCCCCCCCCCCCCCCCCGATGAGAATTTGGAAACAATGAAATTGGGTTTATATTTTATTCAAGTCTCCTGCCCAGGGTCAGCTCTAGGGGGTGGAATGGCTGGTATCACTAGCGAAATTATTTGCTCATCACTAATATGCAGGTAATGGCATAGCTACCAAAGTTCTCCACCTACTTTAAGGCATCTGAGCAATCAGTATTCAGTGGTCTCTGAAGCTGATTGAAATGGTTCATCTCTTCCCTAGCAAGAGTATTTTATGTTCACCAAGGGGGGAAAAAATGGAGAGTAACTGCCTGAATTACCAGTGGAAGCAATTTCTTCCCGGACAGTCTTTCCTGTCTTCTCTACTCCTAAAGGAACAGTATATATAGATTCTAATAAGGCTTGTCTCTTCGTGTTGGGAATTTCAACCAGACCAGAGAGGAGAGACTCTGCCGTCTCACATTCAGGAAAATCTCATTCTTGCACAGATTCTTCGTTGACAGTACAAATCCTTTACCCTCATAGATCAGAGGAAAAACTTGCTTCTAGGCATCATCTACAGAGCTTAATTGTAAATCACATATTTATAGACTGCAACAGTATAGAGCTAAGCTGCTGAGGTTCATTTTCATAATTTAAATTCATGACAAGATGACAATAAAAAGTTCTGCTCGCAGGTTCCTATTCCACATACTCCTCACTGATCCAGTCCTCTATAGGTATGTCTACATTGGAGCTGGGAGGTGTGATTCCCGGTGTGTGTACTTACCCTAGCTCTGCTTGAGCTGCCACCTTAAAACAGTAGTGTGTCTAGGGCAGCATGGATGGCGGCTAGGGATAGCCGCTCAAGTATGTACCGGGGGTGGGAGGGATTGTACTCAGGGCGGCTAGTACAAGTGACCACATGTGCCACCACTGCTATTTTTAGGTCATAGTTCAAGCAGAGCTAGCGCCAGTATGTCTATGCAAGCTGAGAATCACATCTCCCAGCTCAAATGTAGACATACCCAGTGATGCCTCCTCTGTCTTTAGGTCAGTTCTTTTACATCACACCAATCCATTCCTGTAGTGGACAGGGCCCCTTTAAATAGTTTGTGAGTCCTCTAACAGTGCTCCCTGTGTTCTATGTTTTTGGCAGCCCCCAGACACCAGCCAAAGCAGCAGTACCTATGGGGCTGCGTAAAGAGAAAGAGATACAGTCGCTTTCCTTATATTTTAAGCAGGAGATTAAGCAAAGACTCTTTCCTGCTGTATAAAACACTCAGTAGGAATCAAGCTCCTTATTTCGAGTAGCCTTGCTCTACGTCTCCAGAAGTGGGGAGCACAGCCGTGTGAAGCTTCACCATGAAAAGCTAGCTTAGGTTCATACTCCACCCTGAACTCTGAATGCAGCCCGGATGCAGAGGGAAAGTGGGTGTTCATGACCTTTGAGTGTTTGTCTCACCAGGTGCAGCCAGGGCCGTTAATTGGGCCTAATTTACCCTCTCTGGGCCAGTGTGGGGAGTACACCCCCTCACAGACGTATACATTTTCTAAGTTCCAGGCCCAGCAGAGCCTTCTGAAAGAAAACCCCTAGGTAACAAGGAATGGACTCCGTTGCAGCCTGGTCGCTCAGTGAGTCCAACTGAGTAGTAATGCATCCAGCCCACCTGTACCACTGCGGTCAGTAGGAAACCATTTACCACCAGCCCAGTATCCAGCTCATTGTTTATTTCCCCTCTGATTTTCCCTCCTTCCTCTATTCACATTCGACTGACTTAGCTTCTCATGTTCTCTGTATGTATAAATATCTCCTTACTCTATGTTCCATTCCATGCATCCGAAGAAGTGGGCTGTAGCCCACGAAAGCTTATGCTCAAATAAATGTGTTAGTCTCTAAGGTGCCACAAGTCCTCCTGTTCTTTTTGCAGATACAGGCTAACACGGCTGCTACTCTGAAACCTGTCACTTAGCCTTTGTGTCTCAGCTTACCCAAATGATGTATTGGTTTCTATGGTGGCAGACCGATAAAATAGGGTGGCATTTTTAAGCCCATCTCACAGGGGAACTATGAAGCAAACTATTTAAGATGCGTGACGTGCTTTGAGAACCTCAGGTGAAAGGTGCAAAGTACTGATTTATTTGTTCTAAATCACTGATATTTCACCCCAAAATCAGCTCAATCTATTTTGGTAACAGTCCTTTCAAATCTTCCTTGTTCTCTCCCACCCTGTAATATACTGTCCCTGCATTTTAGAGCTTCTTTATGTTTCCCTACCTCAGCTACCTTGCCCTGCCTCTGCTAATTCCCAGTCAGTCACCTGTTAGTCCAAATGGTTCATTGTATATTTAGATCACTTTCCTTACACTCTTTGGTAGCTACACATGCTGACTCAGATAAAGACCAGCATCACATTTGGAAATGCAAGCTGACTCCAGGGGTCTGGGAGAAGATTTTCTCCCAGGACAGTGCAGTACTGAATGATCAGGCTGATGAATCTGGTATTGGCCACCTCCCAAAGCACAACACTAGACTCAACTGACCAGTGGTCCCACACAGTGTACCGAATCCTGTGTTCCTCTGCTTCCTCCCATAGTGGTCACTGTTTTGTCCACTTAACAGACTTAAGTCTTCTTAAGACTTAAGGCTTCTGCACCAGTCCCAGGTGGCTCAGCTCTGGGGAGTAGGGTGACCAGACGTCCCGATTTTATCGGGAGTGTCCCGATATTTCGGTCTCTGTCCTGTGTCCCGACCGATCTTTGGTCGGGACGCGGGACAGAGATATCTGCAGGCAGCACTTTTTTTTTTTTTCTCAGCCGGGACTCGTTCGGCTTTTTTTTTTTTTTTCCTCAGCACTCCCCACCCCCCCAATGTGTCCCGATATTTTATTCCCCTCATCTGGTCACCCTACTGGGGAGACAGGTGGGGCCCCAGAGGTGGTGGGAAGCAGAGACTGCCCAGAGTCAGAGGTGCACTGGTATAAACTGTCTTAGCTCGATCTGGTGTCAACTGTCACAGGTCCACTCATGGAGCTGTGACAACTGACACCGGATGACAATTGGCCCTGGAGTGTTTTGGCTCTGTTTGTTACTCAGCTACTGCTGCTTCGCCACTTCACTCCCACTGCTCGGACAGCTGCCGCAGCTCCCCCATCATTCCCTCCTTCACATCACACACATTGTCATTTCCTACGGCCAGGTAAACTTTCTTAGGAAAACCATTAGATAAGTTTTCTAGGGCAGTGTGCAGAGCCGGCGCTAGGCATAAGCAGACTAAACAATTGCTTAGGGCCCCGAGCAGCTCAAGGGGCCCCCGATTCACTTTTTATGATAAGAACGTGCCTCTTTTAGTTTTGGGGAGGGCAAAAATATTCCTGCTCAGAGCCCCCAATGGGCTGGCACTGGCTCTGGCAGTGAGGCAAGCCAGAGGGTTGGGTAGCATGGAGATAAGAATATATATCTTCTTTGCTTCACGATTTGTAGCCTTTCCCACTTTTTGAAGCGCGTTAATGGCATTGGGGTTGGTTTAGGGAACGAGAGAAAAGGCCAGCGTCTGAGTCATTGTGGATTATAAATGGGATCGCTGAGGCAGAATGGCTGAAGCGTGACTCAACTCTGATCTGAAAATGTAACTGCACATTAGGCAAGTGGACAATGTTAAATCATTTCCTTTTCTTCCTTGTGCACCACCTGCTGGCACATAATTAAATTAGCTTCGTCAGCCTGATATTAAAGTGCACAGTCAATGAGAATGTGCCAGGTTTTTCCAGATTGTTAAGCAAAGATGGAGGGTTGTTTTTGTTTTTTTAACCACCTTGTGTACATCCTGTACTGGCTGTCAGTCACTATAAATATATCTCCTTGTACTCGCCCACTCTTTTGGAGAGCTCTGCCAAGTGCCCTTGAGGAAGAGCGTGTTTCTCTGGGCATGGCGTGTGGCTGACTGCAGGCCAAAGGGAACTCCAGCCCCTCAGGGTAAGTATGTGCAGGAGGCTCGGTAGCCTACTGGGCACATGGGGCTGCTTTGCGAAACAAAATGAAATGATGCACAAAAATCATGGTGTTAGGGCCAAATCCGGACCCCTGAACAAAGCCTGTGGATAAAGGCCTTGCACAGGCATTCTCTGACCGCAGGGTATAGGAGAGAATCCCCAACCCTCCAGGAATTACCTCAGGACACTGGCCAATCTCTAACTAATATGAGTTAAGCTGAAACTTTCCCTAGGGCACCGTATCCCCTACAAGGCTTCTGCAGGGTTTTGTGCATGTTCCTGGAAGCATCTGGTACTATCCCCCGTCATACACCCTACCGTAGGCTAGAAGGAGCACTGGGCTGATGCCATAGGGTGATTCCGATGTCCTGCCGCCCAGGCTGTGGGGCTGTAGTCAGTGCATACTCCAGGCTGGGATCCCTGCATCTAGGCAGGCCATGCGTCCAGTTTTAAACCAGATAGTCCTCTTTTCCTATGGTTTGTCCCCGGTCCGGTACTAAGACAAAACCAGACATGGTTTTCCATGTGAGGGCACACCCAGGGCCGGCGCAACCCATTAGGCGACCTAGGCGGTTGCCTAGGGCACTACTATTTGGGGGGCGCCGGCACCCCGGTCGTCAGCGTAATTGTGGGGGCGGGACCTTCCGCTGCCGCTGTCGGGGGCGGCATTTCGGGGGCGGGACCTTCCGCCGCCTAGGGTGCCGAAAAAGCTGGCGGCGCTCCTGGTCACACCAGTGGGGGCGAGCACGGGTGGGCCGGGCCCACCCCACCCTATTCCCAGAAGTACCAGAATGTTTGGTGTTCTGGGGATGTGGCAGTGGCCGCCCTCCCTGCATTCCTTCTCTATGGGAGCTACTAGCTGGTGGATCCATATATTCTTTGCCATTCTAAGGTGTCCCTAATGCCTCATTAGTGCCCATCTGGGAGTGAGCAGCCTCCTGCCCTCCATAAGTTCATCAGTGGGGTGTATGTGTGTGTTGGGGGGTGGTAGTGGAAGTAGAATGGTAGGACTAGTAGCACCAGTGATGGGTAGATCCAGGGCCAGCTTTAGGAAGTGCGGGGCCCAATTCGAACAGTTTCGACGGGGCCCTGGCAGGGATGACCAAAAAACAAAAAACAAACAAACACGTAAAAAAAACCACGTGGGGCTTGTACTCACCGGGCGGTGCTCTGAGTCTTCGGCGGCACTGCTCCAGGTCTTCGGCAGCACTGAAGGACCCGCCGCCGAAGACCCAGAGCGAGTGAAGGACCCGCCGCCGAAGACCCAGAGCGAGTGAAGGACCCGCTGCCTAAGTGCCGCCGAAGACCCGGAGCGCCACCGGGTGAGTAAAAATTAAAAAGGCGCCTCTAGCCAGGAAAGGGATTCTCACTGGGCGCGGGGCCCGATTCGGGGGAATCATTGGAATCGGCCTAAAGCCGGCCCTGGGTAGATCAACTACCTACTCTACCTGAACATCCCAGAATTCGAAGCGGGCTACCCAGAGCAATCACAGCAAAACCCTGGCACTGGAAGTCACTGGCCAACCCCCAACTCGAGGGAGACTGCTGTAAATAGGGGATACTTCGGGCTCGTTGGAGAGAAGGGGTGGATGGGGGACAAATACTAGAGGCTGGGCACTGGTTTGGGCTGTGTTTTGGCTTCACATCAAAACGGGTTTCAGGTTCTTTTGTGACTATTTCACACAGCCACGGGGCTAATTGCCCTGCTCAGAAATGTAAACTCATTCCGGCTAAACTGCCACTGCAGAGATCCCATCTGTCTTCTTCTGATAATGCTTCACCTCAGGTTCCTACTCTGCCCCAGCAGAATAACTCCTCTGGAGCCAGCGGTGGCTTTACAGATCTGCAAGAGGATTCCTGCCTCCACCTTCTGCCAGCGGCACAATAAGTACTGTGCATGCAACTGCTATGAAGGAAATAGGAAAAGGGAAAAAATGGAGATACAGAAGGAAGAAGCAGGTAAAAGTCCCATGACTGGAAACGGACTGGTCTAAAAGTAATTGAATGCATTGAAAGGGAGCGACTGCTAGGTGCATAGGCCCAGTGAGGACTCCAGATTGGTCCCAGCAGCAGAGCTCAGATCTGATCTAACTAGCCCCAGAATTCAGGAATACTCAGAGCTGGGGGTTCTCACACAGCTCAGAGGTGCTTTGGTCTGTTCATACTGCTCCTTTAAGTGCAGAGCAGCCCCTTCCTCCCTGCTTCAGTGGCAGATGCCATTGTGTTGCCTGCTGCAGAGGATGCACATGCATGCTGGGCTTTTACTCTGTCATGGAGACTTTTCTTTTGTTCTTTCTTGTTTTATTTTTCTTCTCTGACAAGTGTTTGGTTAACTAACTCTATGTGTGTGTATGGAAAAATCAGAGCAGGGCCATTATGGGCAAGTCATGCAAGTTCCAACCCCTCTATTGACAACCCCAAAAGGTCAAAAATCATGAGACAGACCCCAAAACATGCAACAGGGGCCCCTCAGATCAGGAGCTTTTTAAATTACGATTATCAAGGGGGTTTTTTGGTCTGCCCTTTCATTTTAGAACTCCTGCTGCCTGCGACAATTACACAGTTGTGCCAACTCTCTCGCTTGTATAGAGGTGGTTTTGGTCCTCCATGAGGCGGGAGAGCCCAACTCAGATCAAATTACACTGGTTTGTATAAAAAGCTGCCTGATGGTGCAGGGCTTCCACCTTCTCCCCAACCCAAAAATTCCTCTCAGAGCGAGGGGCACAGGCAAGTTCTACCTGCTGCTGCAGTTATAATTGGCTGATCTTCCTCAGGAAGTCAGAAAACCAGGGAAGGCAGCCAATCCAAGGGGGTTTCTCCCAGGCAGGGCTGAAAATTACATGGGGGATGGAATTCGTAGCATCATCGTGAGTCTGACTCTAGCAGGGGCTACCATCAGCACAGCTGGCCACAGTGTGACCAGGATTCAAACTTCCTCCATATTTGAGCTTGACGACTCGGCTTCACAGCTGGTTAATAACGGGCTGTTCTATTCACACACACATATACACACACACCCCCAAGCCAAGGCGTGTGCGTGGAAGACTGGGGGAAATCAGAAACAAAGTCCAGGGGGCTCATTGTTTGCACCTGTTCTGTACTGCACAGAAGGAAGCCCAGCAGGCAGGCAAATTAAACGACACTTGTGAGAAATTGCTCTCAGAGTGAAAAGATGGCCGAGCTATAATTTTCTCTACAAATGTTAAAATTGTAGCCTTGTGGTCTTATTTTGATCAATTGAACAGTGGGAGAGTCTGAAACTGTCAGGCCGCCCGAGAGGGCTAGAGATAGAACCTGAACTGTGAGGAGGAATGAGACTCCTGGGAGCGTTTATAGAATTCCTGCCTTTAGTTATCTTATCCACAGGCTGAGTGGAACTGCATCACTTTGTTGCTCAGCTGGGGCTCAGTCCTGCTGAAGGGCAAAACTCCCATAGACTGTATTAGGAACAGGTTTTGGCCCTTAGAGATTAAGGCCCAGATCCTGAAAACACATAGGCGCTTGAGGAACTCCACTGAACTCAACAGGACTACTCCCATTTATCAAGTTACCCACATGGCTACGGCTATGTCTACACTGGGTACCTTACAGCGCAGGGGTGAGCAAACTTTTTGGCCTGAGGGCCACATCGGGGTATGGAAATTGTATGGCGGGCCATGAATGCTCACGAAATTGGGGGGAAAGGTGCAGGAGGGGGTGAGGGCTCCGGCTGGGGGTGCGGGCTCTGGGGTGGGGCCAGAAATGAGGAGTTCAGGGTTCGGGAGGGGGCTTCAGGTTGGGGCACGGGGGGGGGTGAGGGCTTTTTTTTGGGGGGCAGCAGGGGGCTCCATGCTGGGACCGAGGAGTTCGGCGGGTGGGAGGGGGATCAGGGCTGGGGCAGGGGGGTGGGATACAGGGGAGAGGGGTGAGGGCTCTGGGGTGGGACCAGCTAAAGAAGCAGGTGCTTGGGGCAGACAATACCAAGGGGCGGCACTCCATCAGCTATTGGGGCGGCACGTCCGGGTCTTCGGCGGCAATTCAGCGGCGGGTCCCTCAGTCCCTCTCGGAACGAAGGACCTGCCGCCGAATTGCTGCTGAAGAGTGGAGTGGTGCGATCGCGCTGCTGCGCCTTTTTTCTTTTTTCTTTTTTTTTCTTTTGCCACTTGGGGCGGCAGAAAATCTGGCGCCGGCCCTGGGTGGGGCTGGGGGATCATGGGTGGGGGCAGGCTGTTGGGGCACGGGGGGGTGAGGGCTCTGGGGTGGGGCTGGGGAGGAGGGGCTTGGGGAACAAGAGGGGGCTCTGAGCTGGGATAGAGGGATTCAGAGGGCGGGAGAGAGATTAGGGCTGTGGCAGGGGATTGGCGGGGTGGGCAGGGGGGCTCAGGGGTACAGGCTCCAGCTGGCGCTTACTGCAAGCAGCTCCCGGAAGCATGTCCCCCTGTCCGGCTCTGAGGTGCAGCCAGGCAGCTCTGCGCGCATCCCCGTCCACAGGCGCCACCCCTGCAGCTCCCATTGGCCGGGAACTGCAGCCAATGGGAGCTGCGGGGGCGGCACCTGCGGACGGGGTGGCGTGCAGAGCCTCCTGGCCACGCCTCCGCATACTATGTAGGAGCCGGAGGTGGGTCAAACCGGAGGGGGAGTCATGCTGGCTGCTTCCTGGAAGCCGCGCGGAGCTGGGCAAGCCCCCGACCCCTCTCCCTGGAGGGAGCTGAGGGCTGGATTAAATGGTCTGACAGGCCGGATGTGGCCTGCGGGCCGTAGTTTGCCCGCCCCTGTTACAGCGGCACAGCTGTGCTGCTGTAAGGTCTCCCGTGTAGCCACTTTTTGCTGGCAGGAGAGNTATAATTTTCTCTACAAATGTTAAAATTGTAGCCTTGTGGTCTTATTTTGATCAATTGAACAGTGGGAGAGTCTGAAACTGTCAGGCCGCCCGAGAGGGCTAGAGATAGAACCTGAACTGTGAGGAGGAATGAGACTCCTGGGAGCGTTTATAGAATACCTGCCTTTAGTTATCTTATCCACAGGCTGAGTGGAACTGCATCACTTTGTTGCTCAGCTGGGGCTCAGTCCTGCTGAAGGGCAAAACTCCCATAGACTGTATTAGGAACAGGTTTCGGCCCTTAGAGATTAAGGCCCAGATCCTGAAAACACATAGGCGCCTGAGGAACTCCACTGAACTCAACAGGACTACTCCCATTTATCAAGTTACCCACATGGCTACGGCTATGTCTACACTGGGTACCTTACAGCGCAGGGGTGAGCAAACTTTTTGGCCTGAGGGCCACATCGGGGTATGGAAATTGTATGGCAGGCCATGAATGCTCACGAAATTGGGGGGAAAGGTGCAGGAGGGGGTGAGGGCTCCGGCTGGGGGTGCGGGCTCTGGGGTGGGGCCAGAAATGAGGAGTTCAGGGTTCGGGAGGGGGCTCCAGGTTGGGGCATGAGGGGGGGGTGAGGGCTTATTTTTGGGGTGCAGCAGGGGGCAGCAGGGGGCAGCAGGGGGCTCCATGCTGGGACCGAGGAGTTCGGAGGGTGGGAGGGGGATCAGGGCTGGGGCAGGGGGGTGGGATACAGGGGAGAGGTGTGAGGGCTCTGGCTGGGGGTGCGGGCTCTGGGGTGGGACCAGGGCCGGCTCCAGGCACCAGCTAAAGAAGCAGGTGCTTGGGGCGGCCAATACGAAGGGGCGGCACTCCATCCGCTATTGGGGTGGCACGTCCGGGTCTTCGGCCGCAATTCAGCGGCGGGTCCCTCAGTCCCTCTCGGAACGAAGGACCTGCCGCCGAATTGCTGCTGAAGAGTGGAGTGGCGCGATCGCGCTGCCGCGGCTTTTTTTTTTTTTTCTTTTTTTTTCTTTTGCCACTTGGGGTGGCAGAAAACCTGGTGCCGGCCCTGGGTGGGGCTGGGGGATCACGGGTGGGGGCAGGCTGTTGGGGCACGGGGGGGTGAGGGCTCTGGGGTGGGGCTGGGGAGGAGGGGCTTGGGGAACAAGAGGGGGCTCTGAGCTGGGATAGAGGGATTCAGAGGGCGGGAGAGAGATTAGGGCTGTGGCAGGGGATTGGATCATGGCGGGGTGGGCAGGGGGGCTCAGGGGTACAGGCTCCAGCTGGCGCTTACTGCAAGCAGCTCCCGGAAGCATGTCCCCCTGTCCGGCTCCGAGGCGCAGCCAGGCAGCTCTGCGCGCCTCCCCGTCCGCAGGCGCCACCCCTGCAGCTCCCATTGGCTGGGAACTGCAGCCAATGGGAGCTGTGGGGGCGGCACCTGTGGACGGGGTGGCGTGCAGAGCCTCCTGGCCACGCCTCCGCATACTATGTAGGAGCCGGAGGTGGGTCAAGCTGGAGGGGGAGTCATGCCGGCTGCTTCCTGGAAGCCGCGCGGAGCTGGGCAAGCCCCCGACCCCTCTCCCTGGAGGGAGCTGAGGGCTGGATTAAATGGTCTGACAGGCCAGATGTGGCCTGCGGGCCGTAGTTTGCCCGCCCCTGTTACAGCGGCACAGCTGTGCTGCTGTAAGGTCTCCCGTGTAGCCACTCTTTGCTGGCAGGAGAGAGCTCTCCTGATGGCAAAATAAAACCACCCCACTGAGGGGCAGTAGCTATGTCGGCGGAAGAGCATCTCCCACTGACAAAGAGCTGTCCACACCGGTGCTTTTTGTCGGTAAAACACACCCCTGACCGACCAAAGTGCAGTGTAGACATAGCCTCAGTGTTTGCAGGAGTGGGGCTTGATGCGACACTCACACCAATGTAAATCTGGAATAATGCCACTGAATTTAAATTACACGGGTGTAAAACCAATGCGAATGAGTGGAGAATCAGCCCCTTAAAGCACATCTTGGGACACTGCCACCTACAGGAGCATACTGGTCAGATGGCTGAGGAAAGGATAAGTCACCTGGAACTGACCTTTTCAACTTTGAATATCAAGTTTGTTTATGAAGACCAAAGTACCTTCAACTGGGGGTCTCCATGAATTATTCATTAGCGCATCAATACGCTGATTGAACAAAGCGCTTCTTTCTCATTTCATCACGAGGCTTATCTCTGTCCCCAGGGCCTTCCCAATAGAGAGAGGGAAATTACTTCTAATCCTCCAAACAAATAGTCTGATTTGTTTTGGTTTGATTTACACACTGCAGGCAGTGGTGCAAGTGGAATCCATTTCTTACCGGTACAGGGTGGGGACGGGACAACAGCAGCTAACGGGGGGCATGTGACCTCCTCACGTGACCTCCTCACGTGACCCTCCACATGACTCCTCCCCATATGGTCTAGAAGATAATACTTAGTCCTGCCACGAGTGCAGGGGACTGGACTAGATGATCTCTCAAGGTCCCTTCCAGTTCTATGATCCACCCCCCTTACTTGGGGAGGGAGGCCTCTGTCCTCCTCCCGCTGCGCTGGAGACTTCGGAACCGCAGCGGCCAAAGGAGCAGAACGTGGAGCCGCTGGGCTGCCCCACACCCGCAGCTCCCCCGGTGCAGCTCTACCATCCCAACCCTTCCACGCAGGGTCTCCTCCGTCTGTACAGCAGCCGTGCTGCAGGACAGGGCTGGGGGCAGTACAGCCACGTTCTGCTCCTCCTGTGTCTTTCCGGTCCCTGGCCTGCGTTTCCCATTCCTGAAGAAGAGCTGTGTATGCTTGAAAGCGTGTCTCTCTCGCCAACAGAAGTTGGTCCAATAAAAGATATTACGTGGTCTCTCTAATCTCCTGGGATCAGCACAGCTACAACACTGCATACATCCATTTACTGCCCTTTTCCTCCCCGTGCACAGAGGCAAGAGTTGACTATAGGGTGTGACTATATTCATGAGAATAACGGGTTTGATCATGACAATATTAACACTTAAAATATCACCAGTGGATCTATCACTGGAGGAATATGATATGTCAGAGAGAACTGCTAGACTAACTTGCTTCCTCCCAGACTTTAGATAAGAACCGTACTGTCTAGGTATATTTCCCCTAGCAAAACAAAGAAAAACAATCAGGTCTTTAACAGGAGTAGAGGATTACTACTGCTATCTCAAAGCTAGCAATATTTTTCATGAAAAGACGTTTTTCCTGTGCTCACAACGCTTCACAAGAGTTTTTTCAAAAAGGAGCAGAAGAGAATTCCAAAGCCTCTGAAAAGGAGAGTGAAAGAAAGAAACACGCTTCATTTCGATAGAACTTGGGTCACAAATAGGCTTGGCAAAATTTGATTTTTATGTTTTTTATAATGTTGACAAATCAAATCAGTTTATTTTTAAGTATATTTTCCATTTTTATCAATTTCAGTTTTCACAGTTGCTGAAAATTATGGGGGAGTCAGACAATTATCATTTAATGACTGTAGACGTTGCGATTCAAAAAATTAAAGCTTTATAAAGTATAGCTTTATTGTCAACATCCCATGGCAAAATATACACAGTAAAATCAAACTCTAATAAGTTCTCAAGCAGCCACAGGCGCCGGCTTCTAATTTTCCCAGGGGGTGCTCAACCCCTGCTCAACACCCGGTCCTGCCCCCACTCCATCCCTTCCCCCAAGGCCCCACCCTGCCTCTTCCCACCCCCTTCCCTGAGTGCGCCCCATCCCTGCTCCTCCCCCTTCCTCCCATCGCCTCCTGCATGCTGCAGAACAGCTGTTCCACGGCGTGCAGGAGGCGCTGGGAGGAAGGGGGAAGAGTTGATCAGTGGGGACTGCCAATGGATGGGAATGGGGAGGAGAGGGGGGAGCTTGGCTGCTGGTGGCTGCTAAGCACTTGGTGCGTGCTCCAGGGCTGGAGCACTCACGGAGTCGATGCCTGTGCAAGCAGCATTTTTCTTACTTTGCCTAGCTGTAAATTTGGATTATTAGTGATGGAAATATGTTGTCTGTTTGTGTGTGTACATTGAAATCGATGTTTACTGACATTTACTGATACAAATCTAACCTTCCAAGCCTCATCACAAAGAAAATAAAACTCACTCTTTGAAGGTAACTTTGCAGAGATACCTTTTCCTTGAACTTTTGGAAGAAGCCCAGGCTTACGGGAGTTAAAGTAGAAATGTCCCTGTTTTACCAGAACAAAAAAGCAGGAATTTACAAAACAAATTCTGCAACCCTTATTCATGCATGTGGCTTTTCAATGGGACTGTATGCAGAACTAGGGGCCTGATCTGGATCCCATTGAAGTCAATGGAAGGATTACCATGGACTTCGGATTCAGGCTGTGTCTGTCAATAGGGGTGGATGATAGAGCCTTTACTTTACTATAGTTTGCCTGTTTCCTTCAATCAAGGGAATTTCACAGGCATGTTGGAATTCACAGTCATCTCTTTGGGTACCGTGGGGAAAGTACTCAGAATTGTTATGGGAAGGCACTTTGTAACAGCAGGGTTAAATAATTCCTTTATGAGAAAAATGTTCAAGGATGTGATAGCTTTATGGTTTCTGAGTTTACCCAGAACTCTACACTCTTTAGAGACCTGCATGCCTCCGCCTTTTGCATGACCCTAACCTTTGCACTAATAGCAAGAGGCCAAATCCTGCAGCCTTTATTCAGGCAATAGGGGTGTTGCTGCACTGGCGTTCTGCCAATGAAACCCAAACATGAAAAGTCAGAAAAGCTGCTCAAAGGAACAATAATAGAAATAGCATCTAAGTAACTCAGATGGGAGATACCACCAGATTCCAAAGACTCTGGACTCCCACCCAGCCTGTGTAGTTTCTTGGTGGGCTGCTGGAACTGATTAAACAGGAACAGGTAGAAATAGCAAGACAAACGTCAATTAGAGCTGCCAGTTCTAGGCTTTCACATCACCTTATTCACTACTTTCCTGAACTGTGCACGTGTCTGGTCTAAACCTAGTTAAAGGCATAGCAGGGGTAGAACTATTGCCACAACAGACTGCACTGCTCTGGTGTCTATGCATTTCTTCTAGCGGGCACGATTCCTTTCTCATGAGTATATCCACCTTTCATTAACCTTAATAGTTAATGCAGGCATAAATCAAAGGGAGAAATATGCTCCTAATGAAGCATGTTAAAAAAACCCCAAACCCAACCAGTTACAAAGGTTTTAAATCTGGCTTATGAGTAGTAGCACTTTTTCTGGGTTGGCTCAGTCCTACAATCCTTGCAAAGGCAATTTCAATGGGAGTTTTGCCCAAGTGAGGAGCACAGCACTAAGCCCTAGGTCAACTTTTATGTTTTTTAAAACCAATGTAATCAAAAGCTCCTTGAAGCTGCAGGAGCCCGAGAAATTGTCTAAAACCATCTGCTTCTATTTTTCTCCGATGTTTTTCACTGCGCTGAACAAAACCAACCAAATTAAAGAGGGGAGGAAGGATGATCTTGTGATGAAAGCACTGGACTGCCATTCAGGAGAACTGGGATGAATGCTCAGCTCTGCCCTGGACTTCCCCTAGCGCCTTGGGCAGGTCAGTAAAGGTCACATTTTCAAGAGTCTCCTCTGATTTTGGGTGGTTTGCGTTTGGGCGCTGACCTGCCGTCGCTTGGGCCGGATTTTCAGAAGTGCCTAGCACCTATAGCTCCCTCTGACGTCAGGTGTGGCATGGAGGGCTTGTTGCTTCTGAAAACCAAGCCCAATGAATGCCAAGCTGGGTTCTCAAAAAACAAGGCACCCAACTTTACTAAATACTTTGAAAAATGTTGACATCTCTGGGTGCCTCATTTATAAAATGGGGATGATAATACTTCCCTATTTTGCAGGAGTATTGTAAGGAGCAATCCATAAATATCTGAGAGGCCTTCCGATGTTGTGGTGATGGGGCCTGTATAATGACTAGACATCTGTAGCCTGATCTATAGATTATGTATTAACTATATTAATTACTTAAGAATCCCCAGTTATCACTTTGAGGGTAGACAGGTTCTTGTCCCAAGATCAGACCCAGTATTATTAAAATTATTGTGTAGCTGGGAACCCCGATGTGCACAGTTGCAACACTCACACTCCTTTGATACTTGTATAAAGCTTCTAAGCCCCAATGACTAGTCAATAATACCCAATGAGGATGCCCTCGGAGTGGAATGAGCGATGCTTACCCAGTTACAATTTCCATGGAGACCTAATGGTGGGAGACAGGTAGTCACCCATGAGGCATGCCAAATTAGTCTGATGGTCAGGATCACGAGCACTCCTTTGTGTAATTGTGTGTGTGTGTCTAAGTCTACTTATGCTGAGTTTTGGTCGACCACAACTGGGTTTGCAGAAATCTTGACTAACTTTACTTTACTCACCTTCAACATCTACTCTGAATGAGCTTAATTAAATTCTACTAACTAGCCTAATACCTAATTTCTAACACTATACAATAAGCACGTAACACTGTACATATGTACAGGTGTCCCTCCGCAAATAATTAACCCCTTATCCAGTTTCAACAATTACTTAAACAAGTCCCAAGAAAAAGCAGAGGGATGTGTGTGTGTGTGGGCGGGGGGAGTGGGAGGCATCTGCTTCCTCTCTCTTCCCTCAATGGCTAATAACAGGCCTCTAGGTTCATTGCATTACTGCTGAATATAATGCAAAGTGGCGAGTATAATAAAGGCAAGCTAGCCCTATGGGCTACACAAGTCATTTTAAAAGTGACTGGCACTTTGCATGCTAACTCTTAGCTCTGAACACATTTCTACAGAAACATGGGCCCAAGCCACACCTTTGGGATGCAGATCTGAACATCCCGCAAAGTTCAGTGTTTGAATACATGGTTTGAGTCAGATCCAATTGTAGTTTAAACTAAGGCTATATTAATGGAAACACTAGAATCATGCTGATAAAATAAATGACTGTTGTGGGGAAGAAGACTGAATTATATCTGATTTCTTTATTTATAAGCATACTAAACACATGATTCCTGGTGCCATTAATAGAGAAGTGGACAGGCCGGACAGCCAAAGGTTGCCATGGTGACCAATGTAAGCTTATGTCATTGCAAGGAGCTGTAGAGAATGAGAATGTGTGAGTGTGTATATCTGACATTTAAAAGCCTTTTATAGGGATAAAGCCCCCTTTTCAGCACAAAAGCAGAAGCTTCAAGTAATATTACAAATTGCAAGCATTACTTAATGTTTCCTTCACAGCAAGGCTGAGCAATTTTTTATCATCTACTGAAGAGATTATTTCAGGTTTCTTTTTTTAAAAATGCTCATCAAGTAGGTACCCTGCTGTTCCACCCAAGAGGTAGTTGTTTAATACGAGCATCACACTGTCGTCAAATAAAAATAAAGGTACTAAAACGGCAGGCCTACCGCTATGGGAGTTTCTCAGCAGAAATGCATACAGATGCTGCCGATAATGTCTAGTGTCACATCTGTTTATATGCCTCCTGTAGCCAATGATTTTAGTTTAGTATCCATTTATTGTGTGATGTTATGATTAATCAATGTTCTATTACATATATTCATTGTATGTTAATTAGAGTTAATTTGTAGTATTATAAAAGTATAAGGTTGGTCAGTATTTAGCATAGGCGTCGACTCTGTGGGTGCTCCGGGGCTGGAGCACCCATGGGGAAAAATTGGTGGGTGCTCTGCACCCATCGGCAGCTCCCTTCCCCGCCCCCCTACCCCACCTCGCCTCCTCCCCTGAGCGCGCTGCGTGCCCGCTTTTCCCCCCTAGCTCCCAACGCTTGTGCTGCGAAACAGCTGTTTTGCGTGGCAAGCGCTGGGAGGGAGGAGGGAGGAGTGGGAACACGGCGGGGCTGGGGCGGGGATTTGGGGAAGGTGCCCAATAGGGGCAGGGAGGGGGCGGAGTTGGGGGGGACTTTGGGGAAGGGGTTGGAATGGGGGCGGGGAAGGGGTGAGAAAAGGGTGGAGTTGGGGTGGGGGGGGGCACGAGCACCCACCGGCGCCAGGGAAAGTTGGCGCCTATGGTATTTAGAGGAACCAAGTATTAGACATGAGTAAGACGAGCTGAAATGCAAGAACCTGTAGGTTAAGGCCTGCAAGACTTTAGCTTAGCTATTTTAGGCCTTTGATACAAGAAATGATGACATAAGTGACCGGAATATAACCCAATGCCCTAAGTTTATGGGAAAAGAGGTACCAAGTGGTAGGATTGCAAAAATTACCCAGAAGATTAATATTAGATCATAAAAAATACTGTAAAGGTGGATCTGTCTCCGACATGTATCTTACCCACAGATTACAGGTTGTGCATCAATGCTAATGAGAATAAAGGGAACTTACACAGCCTATAGAAAATTGGGGTCCCTTAAGTTTCCAGGGGACATAGACCAATAAGAGAGGGCTAAAAAGGCTGTGCTAGTGACCCATAGACACTGGTGTTGAACATGGTGTGTGTCCAGGAAGGGGCAGGTTGTGACGGGGGCAAGATGGTTTCCTGGACTTTGGGCACTCACTTGCATTTTCCCAAGATGTGCAGCTCTGCTTTGTAGCCCTTGTAAATCAGCCTGCCTTTTGCACTTGCACTTGCTAACTCTAAATGACTCATGTTATTTATTCACAGCAAAAAAACCTCCAAAACATAAGGGCAAGATTTTTTTTTACCAATCATCTGCCAAAGTCCACAGCAGCTCTTGTCTAGGGAATTCTAACTGCACATGGAGGCATGGCTCTATCTTGGTGCTACCCCCCTCCCTGCCCCCGCAACATCTACCTCTAGCTGCATCCTTCAATCCATGCAACAGGAGCCTGACTTTGATAGCTTCTGTTTCTTCCCAGACATTAAACTCAGAGGAGATACACGACATGGCACTGTCTTTACATGTAGCAGATGTAGATTCTGCTTCTCATTCTTTCCAGAGACTTATTTTCTTGTTGCTCCTAATCCTGCTTTGTAAGACAGAATTTACCTCCTGAAAAACACATGGGACGCTAACATCGAGGGTAGAGAGATCCAGAAAACCTGCTGGTGCTGCTCCCTGTTGAAATCGCTAAGTAACAGAGGGCTTACACTGAGATTTTCTTCCTGCACCTACGGCCCCTTGAAGGCTCTATTCCCTGGACTGATACACCAGCCAGTATTTCCAAACAACGCAACACAATGCACTGCAAACTGTGTTAAACCTATCTGAAAAAAACAAAATAAGAGGAACCTCATTGCAAACTATTGCATTCAGCTTGATGCTGAAAAGCCAATTGTTCCTCACCCATCCAATTTGCTTCCTTCCAACACTTCCACCCTCAGCACTGAGGAGGGTCACTGAAAAAATAAAAATCAGAATTGAATACATGTATATAGCACTGATTTGGTATTCCAAATGGGTGCAACTTACAGAGCGTGGTGGAAATTCAGGAGAGGTGTAGTAGGCAGAAGGACAGGAGGGTATAAGATAAAGATTCTCTCATTCCTCACACGTATGCCCTGGGTAGGGGAATTCGTGTTATAACAGCAAACTCTAGCTGGAGGAAATGATGCGTCCATCGCAGGGTAATTTAGAATGCAGCAGGAGCTTCATCTAGTGGCAAAACAGAGTAGTGTTTGGTGGAGATTTCCCCTCTTAGGAAGCACTTCCACTTGTATTTTCCAGCAGCAGGAAGGCCACAGCATTTAGAGTTGAAATTAGATCTCTTCCTCTTGAAGCTAGTTCTCACCCCAAGCTATATAACTGTTCTCGTTACGATCCCCTGTAGAATGAGAAAACAAGACTCTCCCATGGAAATCACCACAGAACCATTCTGGGCCTTTCATTAATCATTAGGTTAACATTGTGCATCATTGAACATGTTGTTTTAACATAATACATGGCCACGTTATTGACTGATTTTTCAGTAGCCCTGGGTCAGTGAGGATCAGAATCCCATTGTGCTGTGCAAAACACGAGTGAGAGGCAGGCTGCTATAGGGCCCTGCCCCAGAGTCAGCCCCACATGCACAGAAGCAACTCACCAGCCCGTGCCCTTGTGATGGGGTATACAATCCCCGCCCCAGGCAAGAAGGGGTTAAGAAGCAACTGTGGGTGCAGGCAGTCCCGCCCCATCACATCTGCATGGCATGCCAGTCTCGGAAGAGGAGCCTTGAAAGGGAGAAGCTCCAGTTAGGGGCCCATCCGCGGGAGGTGAACAGACCTCTCCCCACTAGGAAGGAGACACCAGTAGGAGGAGGCTGGCTTGCTGAACCCCCTGAACCTGGGGACTAATTGGGGGAAAAGGAGTCAGCTGAAGGAGCAGCAAACTGAGGCCCTACAGCTGGTCCACGTTCCAAGTCCAGCTGCATGGAAGGGAGCTGGGATTCTCCTGTCTTGGGGAGAAGAGACTGAGAGACTGTCTGAACCAGAACCCCACTCCAGGAGGAGTACTGGGGGCACCAGGAGGAGTGTTTGAAACAGCCCAGCTACAGCTGGAGAGGCCAGGAGAAGCTTGGCAGAAGCTGCTCAGTAGCCAGCTGGGAAGAAGCTGCGAGAAGCCACAAATCCGTTGTGGGAATATCGGCATTCACAGGCATGGGGAAGATGCTGACAAGCAAGGAAGTGTAGAAGCCCAGGGGAGTGGCGGGGAATTGAAGGAACAATCCTTAGCTGCCTAAAACAGGGTCCCTGGACTGGAACCCAGAGGAGAGGGTGGACCTGGGTTCCCCTATTTCTCCCTCAGTCGAAAAGGAGAAGGGGCAGACTTGCTCTTGAAAGAAGACAAGAACAACGAGCCCCAAATCCAGGCCGAGGGACTGGCATGGAGGCTACTAGACTTTGGGTTTTTCCTGGCTTTTGACTGGACTCTGAATTACCTTGAGAGAGTGACCTAGCCGGAGGACCTAGTCACAAGGCAAAGGGGGCCACTGGCAGGCAAGTGAGCAGAACTGTTGTTGAGAAAAACCCGGCAACGTCACACCTAACTGAGTCACTTTGTCACGGCCCCTTGTGGTTAGGTGTGGCATTGCTGGGCCTTCCCCTTGGTTGCTTCCCTCTGTTGGTCACCTCTGTCGTCCATGACGCAGCCCTCTGGCCAGGTCACCTAAAAGTTCAGTTCCGTACTGACATATCCTAGTCCAGCTGTAACTGGTCAGGCCCCAAGCTGGCCTCTTCAAAGTGCCTTCGGGCTGGCAGCAAAGCCTTTCTAAATCACCACAGAACTTGACAAAACCCCACTCTCCTTTCTAGAGTAGCTGGTCCCAGGGCTTCTTCCTGGGGGGCTTCAGTAGAACTCAGAACCAGAGGCTCTGACTTTGAGTTCTTGGGGGGTGCTTGACCCCACTCCGCTCCAGACCCCGCCCACACTCCACCCTTTCCCCCCAAACCTTGCCCCGCATCTTCCTGGTCTGGGAGGGATGTGACACCAGCCCTGACAGCAAATGGCTGATTCCACTGAGGCATCCAGTAGTACAGCAATTTTGTAAAATCAGCCAGAACTCATAAATTATATGTAGACAGATACACACACCCTCAAATTCTCACAGGCCAAGATGTTGGCTGGGAAGGAGGAAGGCAGGTCAGGACGGAGAGGTAGATCATGATGTGACTCATTGGCAGTAAGGTGGCAGTCAAAGCCATGCGAGCAGGTAAGATCACCTACAGATAGAGGGACGAGAAGGAAGTCAGTGATGTAGCCCTGGGGGACACCCACGAAAAGGACCCATCAAACACAACATTGACAGGGCAGACTCATGGAAGACAGAGAAGCATTTCAATTAGGGAATGGCTGACTGTTTCAAAAGATGTCGAGAAAGAGGAGGATGAAGTAGCAACAATGAGACTTGGGCAGGAGGAAGTCAGTAGAGACTTTAGGGCAGTGGTTCTTAACCTTTAAGTTTAGGGAGAGCAGTTTCAGTGGAGTGGAGAGGACAGAAGCTACATTGGAATGGGTCAAGAATGGAGTTGGATGAGAAGAACTCAAGGCAACCGTTGAAGACAGTATGTTCAACTAGTTTGGCGTTTCAAGGACAACAGTGTTACCGTATGGCTCAAATTTTGCTATGGAGATTAGAATAGGGGGGCATTTCAATTATAGCCCCATCCAGCTCCTAGAAAGGGCAGACTCTGTACAGAAACCAGCAGACTCCACACAGCTAGCACTTAAACAAGGCTTTGCAGCCTAGAACCTTGGCTTTGGATGAGGAAGCACGCAGTGTATCCAGGGCTGTGGNGGGGCATTTCAATTATAGCCCCATCCAGCTCCTAGAAAGGGCAGACTCTGTACAGAAACCAGCAGACTCCACACAGCTAGCACTTAAACAAGGCTTTGCAGCCTAGAACCTTGGCTTTGGATGAGGAAGCACGCAGTCTATCCAGGGCTGTGGTGTGGTGGGCAAAGGCGCCTTTGAGTCATCTCCTGTGGTCCTGGGCATGGGCAGGCTGTGTCCTGGGTGTAAATAAGAGCAGCCTGATGGAAACAGAGGCAAGGGAAGATGAAGTGACTTGCCACACAGGGAGTCAGTGATGGAAAAGCAAATAAAAGGAGGGAAAAGGGCAGTTCCTCTGTGAGTTTTGCTCCTCATGGCCTTTGTGGACCTTGGACACCCTCCCTCACTAACTCTGGGGTCTTCCTGGGGACAATAGCACTTACTGTGTTTTTTAAAAACGCATTACTTTCACATTATGAAACCAACTTCCTGTCCAGAACATCTTGTCAGGTTAAGATACTTGATCCTGAAATTCATTCTGCACCTCATGAAAAGAAGAATGTTTTTAATCAACCATTCCACTCCCAGGCATCCAGTAGAAGCAACGTCGGGCTCTCACCCAATGAGAAGGCAGAGCAGGCAGTGCTGTTTCCTTGTCCTTGGTATTTTGCAACTGCCTGTTCATCTCTCTGCATTCTGTTCAGGGCTAAGTTATCATTGGCTGCACATTATTATGCTCCTCAGTGTTGCCCCTCTAAATCCTGACATCTGAATTCTAAAACCAAGGTGGTCCTTGACACAGGCATTTTTCCAAAACAGGAGCACAATTCATTATTCTAGCTTCAAAACAGATGGTGTGTTGAGGATAAAACCATGCAGGTTTGATTTATACAGGCTAATAATGGAGAAAGCAAATAACCAGGAGGCAATGGATTATTAAATAAGTTAATAGGAGAAACAAGGTGTCAAAATTCCAAACTCTGACCTTAGAATGTGGACCTGGTCTTCTAGCCTAGACAAAAGTCTTTGAGTGGAAAAATCAAGGGACGCATCCTGCTTCAGTTGAAGGTAATGAGAGCTTTGCTATTGGCTTCAATGGGCTTGATACTCACACATTGTCGTTAACATGTCTAGGGAATGATTCTGCTCCCAGTGCAGTCATTGGGAAACTCCTGGGGAGTTCAATGGGAGCATGGCCAGGCCCTTCAATCCCAGCATAACTTCTCTAAAGCCTTTCAGAAAAATGCTAAGTAACAGTAAGCTCCAAAAATCCAGTTCTTGGGGCAACCCATACATAGCACAACTCTTAGCGAATTAACATTGACTCTGGATATGGGACCAACATGAAGGTAATGTGGGTAGAAAAGTAGCTAAAAATCCAAAAGGAATAGCTGTCCTATTAATAGAAACAAGCTGGAATCAGAACAAAATCTGGACTTCCCAGCGTTTATGGTGTTCAGACTCAGAGTTCTGGTTTGTTCCTTTACAAAGATGAGGCATAAATCTGGATCTAGGTAAGAATCCAAACTTCTCCAAAGCTTGGGGATGTTTTGGATTTGAAGTTCTGGATCAGCCCATTACAAATTTAGATGTCAGAGCCATGAACTATGGATTTGGAATGGGATCTGAATTTCTATTCTGTTCTGTATAGGTTCTATGTAACTTCCCCAAAGTAAAGTAAGTGTGTGTGCGTGTGTGCGTGAGTGTGTGTGTGCGTGAGTGCGTGTGTGCGTGTGCGTGCGCGCGCGCGCGCGTGTGTGTGCGTGTGTGCGCGTGTGTGCGTGTGTGTGTGATGTTCGATCCATCTTTCCTTACAAGTAGATGATGATGAAGTTGGAAACCGAAGAGGGACAGATCTATAAAAATGAGATTGAAATAGCGCATGAAACTGAAATTAAAATGAAAAAAAGAAAGCAAAATTTTAAAAAATGTCAATTCATTTGTTTGTAGGAAATGAGTTAATCTTTGCACATGCAAAGCCCAACGTAAACACACAGTCTTCCAAAATGCAAATGTATGTGTGACAGGGTGGTGTTAACAGCTTCGAATTGGGCTGTATGGAAGCCAGCACCCTGGTCACTTAGAACATGCAGGGCAGTGGGTGTGGTTAAGGCGTAAGGGAACACTTACATCTGTTGGTAGCCTGACAAGGTAACGAGGTCATTAGCTCACCAGCTGGAGAACCCAGGAAGTGGGCAGTATAAAAGGCTAACCCACCGAGCAGAAAGGGTCTCCTCACAACTTCTGCTATACGGTTGCACTGTACCTGGAGTTTAAGGAGGAGACAAACAAACACACATGGTGAAGGTATCTTGGTAGACCAGTGTGCTGCTTAATTCACCAAAAGGGCTTACTAGCCAGGGGTTTTGTGGAGAGGAAGGGGAAACCCATTCAAAGTATGTGAATTACAAACAGCACCTTTAAAATCAGGTGATTGACAATCATTAACAAAGCACAAATGAAAACAAGTCAAGAACGTTTCTTCATGTTAGACCTGGCCTGACCACAGCACTGGGAGCCGGTAGCTCTTGAGATGTCATGCCCGCTTTGAGACAGATTTCTTTTCTGGTCGCAGCAAATCCCTAAGAGTGAAATTCTCCTCTGGGTAGAGAGACGCCAGAGGGTCTATGCATCACTGGGTGCAAGAAAACAATATGTTTTAATACAACTAAGTGCATATACCTAGGAACAAAGAATATAGGCCATACTTACAGGAAGAAGGCCATACTTACTCTATCCTGGGAAGAAGTGACTCCGAAAAAGATTTGGGGGGCAGCTGAACATGAGCTCCCCGTATGATGCTGGGGCCAAAAGGGCTAATGTGATCCTGGGATGCATAAACAGGGGAATCTCGAGTAGGAGTAGAGAGGTTATTGGCACTAATGTGACCGCTGGTGGAATACTGTGTCCAGTAATGGTGCTCACAATTCAAGAAGGATGTTGATAAATTGGAGAGGGTTCAGAGAAGAACCACGAGAATGATTGAAGGATTAGAAAACCTGCCTTACAGTGATAGACTGAAAGAGCTCAACCTATTTAGCTTAATAAAGAGAAGATTAAAGAATAACTTGATTACAGTCTATAAGTATCTGCAAGGAGAACAAATATTTAATAATGGGCTCTTCCATCTAGCAGCGAAAGGTATAACATGATCCAATGGCTGGAAGTTGAAGCTAGACAAATTCTGACTGGAAATAAAGTGTAAATTTTTAAAAGTGAGGGTCATTAACCATTGGAACAATTTACCAAGTGTTGAGATGGAGTCTCCATCACTAACTATTTTAAAATCAGGATTGGATGTTTTTCAAAAAGGTCTGATCATCTAGGAATTATTTTGGGGACATTGTGTGGCCTGTGTTGTACTAGACTAGATACTGGTCACTTCTGGCCTTGGAATCTATGAATCGCTTAAACCCTCACCACAGGGGATTAATTAGGGCATAAATCTTATGCTTCTTATCTGCATGGAAGTATATTTCATCATTCGCTGATTCCTCCATCAGTAGATCACTTAGTAGAGGGCCAGGAGACTTTATTTTGTATCCTCCCTCAAGCCTGAACATATTCCACAGGCAGTCAGTCATCATCAACAATCCAGTTACAATAGTAATCAAGCTACGGTGCTCTGCATTGCCCCCATCCAAAGCAGCAGTCTGTCATTAGAACACTAGATGGTAGTCTCAGTCCAGAGAAGTTTCTATGGGATATATGACATTGCACAGTCACAATAAATCTATTTTTAAATGTTTCCCCCCCACCCCCGTGAGCTGGCCATACCAGCTAGATTTGAGATAAGTCAGCTTTCATGTAGAAACATTATTTCAAACAAGTGAACTCTTCAGTCAGAGCAGAATCAGGCCATAAATATGACGTCCATGACAAAGCTCCAGTAGATTTCTATGGCCTGGTCCACACTAGGGGCGGGGATCGAAATAAGATACGCGACTTCAGCTACGAGAATAGCGTAGCTGAAGTCGAAGTATCCTATTTTGAATTACCCACGCTTACCTCGCGTCCTCGCAGCGCGGGATCGACGTCCGCGGCTCCCCCGTCGACTCCGCTAACTCCGCTCGCCCTGCTGGAGTTCCGGAGTCGATGGGAGCGCGTTCGGGGATCGATGTATCGCGTCCAGACAAGACGCGATACATCGATCCCCGCTATATCGATTTCTACCCGCCGATCCCGGCGGGTAGTGTAGACGTACCCTTAGAGAGCAGAATTGAGGTCTTAATACGTTTTGAAAGAACTGTTTATCGGGGAAGCTATTCCTGAGTTAAGCTTACAACTAGAACTGGCTGGGCGGGAAGATTTCTCAGGGCCAGGCTGGAATTTCTGGTCCAAACCAGAGCGTGAGACCATCATTCCAGAATAGCCCACAGGCTGGGGCTTTTGGGATGTGAAAACCTAAGTTCAAGTCTCTACTCTGCATGACTCAAGGGAGGAACCTGGGTTTCCTACAGCCCTAACTACCAGGCCATAGAGCAGTGGTTCTCAAACTTTTGTATAGGTGACCCTTTTCAAACAGCAAGCCTATGAGTGCGACCCCCTTACAAATTGAAAACACGTTTTTTATATTTAACACTATAAATGCTGGAAGTGAAGCGGGGTTTGGAGTGGAGGCTGACAGCTTGCGACCCCCCCAAGTAATAACCTTGTGACCCCTCGAGGGGTCAAACCCCCAGTTTGAGAACCCCTGCTATAGAGGGTGTCTTTTTTCTCTATTGGAGTGGTTCCACTTTGTATAAATAAGTAAATATCCATTAGGCCGAGAAACAGGTTCTGTAGTTTGGGGGTTTGGACACTCACCTGGGATGGGAGTGACTCAGATTCAACTTCCTGGTCTGAACCCAGCCAGAGCAGATATTTGAACCTGGCTCTCTCATGTCCCACATGAATGCCCTAAACACTGAACTATACTGGGAGGGGTTCTAGCATCTATGGGATTTTTGTGAAAAATTTTGAAAGGTCTCTCATTTATTTCAATGTGGAATGAAAACAACTTTCAAAATCTTGACATTTTTCATGCAATGAAATTCTTGTTTTCTGGCCAGCCCTACTTTTCTACCTTTGAACCATTAGTGCAGCTGGAGAGGACAACTACAGCAAATCTTTCTTCTTCCGAGACAACAACACTTGGTCCCAGGAGGGAAACAAAGTTAAGGGTGTCCGAATTTTTAAGCCATGTATTACAATTATTGCTGGTGTATTTAAAAAAAAAAAAAAAATCAGGCACACAATTAAACTTGTAATAACAGGCAAATTTAACAGTAGTTCTGAAGCAGCAAAGAAAGTCTAATTTGACTGTATCTCCAAATGACCAATATTCATGCAATTTCATCGGTGCTGGTTAGAAAAAAGTTCCATCCAACTTCTACTGACATCAGTGGAGAGACTTCAGTGGGAGTTGGGCAAGACCAATCATCATGTTATCGCTTCTTTTATTAATTATAAATTCTAGAACCAGACCAAAATGGGAATGTTAATGAACATGGAAGTAATGGGTTTTTTTCCAGTTGTAAGGTAACATGGGTTGACTTTAAAAAAAAATCTTATTTGCATTCTGAGAGTGAATGGGAATATAATGCAAAGAGAAATCAGGACTACATTAGCACTAACTTGGCCATTTCACCGTTTCAACCAATTGCAAACTAGTATTGATTTCTATACATAAGCTGTGAAACAAAGAATTACAAAACTTTTCAGAAGACTGAAAAGCCAATATCGACTAACCTAGAATGACATTTAGGAGAGCGATGCTTAGTTGATGAAAATAAATAGCAGTAAAATAGCTTCTCACTTGTAATTTTTATCTAATATTGTATCAGCTCTGTAACCCTTTGCAAGTGTCATCTAATGCATCATTGCTGACTGGAGAAACATGTGTAGAATTAATAAAGGATGGTGCCTCTGCATGGAACACCCAAGCAACTCCAGCTTTGAAGAAAGCTATCAGTTTGATGTATGATTTTATTCTGCTGAACTCTGAGAAAAGTATCAAAAGTATTAGTTGTTTCATGAAATGAGTCTTATCCTAGAGTTTCAGCAGAGTTACTCTTTTGCACTAGTCCTCCGTTAGCCTCTTCAAATGTGCCTTTATCCTAAAATATATCTTCAGCCTTGGAGTATTTTATAGCTAAATTGAATGCAAAGTCTGAATAGAATGGAATCTAATTTTAATACTTTAGTGCAGGGGTGGCCAACCTGTGGCTCCGGAGCCGCATGCGACTCTTCAGAGGTTAATATGTGGCTCCCTGCACAGGCACCGACTCTGGGGCTGGAGCTACAGGCGCTAACTTTCCAATGTGCCGGGGGGTGCTCACTGCTCAACCCCTGGCTCTGCCCCAGGCCCTGTCCCCACTCCACCCCTTCCCCAAGGCCCCTGCCCCTTCCCCTGAGCCTGCCATGCCCTCACTTCTCCCCCTCCACCTCCCCAAGCCTCCTGCACATGTGAAACAGCTGATTGCGGCGGCGGGAGGCATGGGAAGGAGAGGGAGGCACTGATTGGCGGGGCTGCTGGCGGGTGGGAGGCCCTGGGGGCTGGAGCTGATGTGGGGGCTGCTGACGTATTACTGTGGCTCTTTGGCAATGTACGTTGGTAAATTCTGGCTCCTTCTCAGGCTCAGGTTGGCCACCCCTGCTTTAGTACCTTTTCATACACTTCCTAATGCTGCGTTAGAGTGGAAGTACAAGATAAGGCTACGTTTATTTAGTCCATCAGTGGCAGGATGAATAGCGGAAAGACAGGCTGCTGTTCACCTCAATTCTCCATCTTCCATTTTGATGGGGGAGATCAAAGGGAAAGGGAAATTATGTTTGGGGAAATGCTTGACAGGCTCCAACCAAGACCGTGTGGGCCATGTCCTCCTCCATTATGCCGATCCATCTCCATTGAGACCACAGGAGTCGGGCCTATGTACATAAGAGGAAAATTCTGCCGAGTCTTAGGCCTAGATCCTCAAAGTAAAAGCTGGTGGCTCTCTCCTGACCACATTATTATATGATGCTGATTTCAGTGGATAATAGGAGCCTAAATACCTTTTAGGATCTGTGCCAGAGTCCATCTTCTCCAACAGGTCCAGGGCCAAGTCCTTCTCTATGCTGTTCTAGGCCAGTGGCTCTCAACCTTTCCAGACTACTGTACGCCTGTCAGGAGTCTGATTTGTCTCGTGTGCCCCCAGGTTTCACCTCACTTAAAAGCGACTTGTTTACAAAATCAGACATAAAAATACCAAAGTGTCACAGCCACACTAGTACTGAAAAATTGCTTACGTTCTAATTTTTACCATGTAATTATAAAATAAATCAATTGGAATATAAACATTGTACTTCCATTTCAGTGTATAATATATAGAGTAGTATAAAGAAGTCATTGTCTGTATGAAATTGTAGTTTGTACTGATTGCGCTAGTCCTTTTTATGTAGCCTGTTGTAAAACTAGGGAAATATCTAGATGAGTTGCTGTAGCTCCTGGAAGACCTCTGGGTACCCCCACGGGGACGCATACTCCTGGTTGAGAACCACTGCTCTAGGTAGAGATGGTAATAGAGGCAGTCTCTTTCCCCTGGCCAGTAGCAAGACAGGATCTCCAGCTCTTGTCTGTGATTGCACCACTCCTCCTGCTTCACTCTGCCAGACTCTTCTACCTGTTTGCCAGCTCATTACACAAACATCCCCATGCTTTCCTGTACGCATGAACCCCTCCCCACCAAACTGATCTATAGGGCCACGGGTCTCTCCTCCCCTTCCAAGCCGAACTGTGTTTTCCCACCCATAAGAGATCAACAGTGGCCCCAATGAGGGGCAGATGGGTGTAGCTGATGCTACAAACAACAAAAATCCCCCATACACACTAGGACTGGCTGGAAAACAAGAATTCTGTTTTGTGAAAAAAATTCCTTGTTTTGACATTTGCTTCTATTCTGATGGGGAACAACACCAAGCCCTTTGAATAAACAACCCAGAGAGACCACCCTAGAAAAGCCAATAGCCCTGTGGCTCAGGCACTCACCTCTTTGAGAGCTGAAGAAAAGCAGTATCTAAAGTTACAAACTGGCATTTTCCACTGAAAAAACATTTAGTCAAAGAATTCCTGACCAGCTGTACCCCACATGTATAAAAGTTGTCTCTCCTTCTTCTGCCCTGTACATGTCACTTGTAGGCTGACCAGATAGCAAGTGTGAAAAATCGGGACAGGGGTTGGGGGATAATAGGAGCCTATATAAGAAAAAGCCCCAAATATCGGGACTGTCCCTATAAAATCGGGACATCTGGTCACCCTAGTCACATGTCCTGTTATAGGGCTTGATCCTGATCTCATTTAAGTCAATGGCACAACACCCACTGACTTCAGAGATGTAGGATCAGGCCGTTAGATTGGACTGGTGCTATGTCTTTGTACAACATGTCGCACTAAGGGGCCGTGATTCAAATTGGGGCTCTGGGGGTGCTGGTATAATATAATAACGTGGTCAGGAGAGAGCCACCCGCTTTTATCAATCCCCTAACACCTGTGGGATGGGTCAGCCTGGGAAAATTTTGTCATTGGCCCTCTTTCTGCACGGCGTTGAAGCACATGCTTAGAACATGAGTTCATTGACTTCAGTAGAACTACTCGTGTGCTTAGAGTTCAGCGCACACTTAAATGTTGTGATGAATTGGAACCCTAATATAAATCCCTCAAGACACAACACCACATGACCAGCTGCAACCAAGTAAAGATCCACCCTATAACTTGAAAATATTACTGTCCCATTGGTGTAAAAGTCTGAACAACATTAAAGTGTATGGCAGGAGAGGGGAATCTGTATAGGACCTGACAAAGCTTTATACAGTTCCGGAAGCCTCTGTCAACAAATTCAGATGAAGATGAAGTTTGGTATTTTTTAAAACTTATCCCCCCGCTCCTTCTGAAGTGCAAATTAAACCAACTCCCATTATCAAATTTGACTGGCATTTATTGTCAGCCAAAAGATTCACCAAACTGAATGATGAATGAATGATGAATGATGAATTGGGCTTTAGCCCACGAAAGCTTATGCCCAAATAAATTTGTTAGTCTCTAAGGTGCCACAAGGACTCCTCATTCTTTTTGCTGATACAGACTAACACGGCTACCACTCTGAAACCTGTCACCAAACTCTTTGCAGACTTAACACTAAACTCAAGTTCATAGTTACAGTATTATAAATTGCACATGCTGTAAACATTTCACTGACTCCGGGGCAAAAATCTACTTAGTGAAAAGTCTTTTTGGAAGAAATTAATAGTTAGAATGCAGTAATTGATGCTAGAGAGACAAGGTGGGTGAGGTGATATCTTTCATTGGACTGACTTCTGCTGGTGACAGACCCAACCTTTCAGGCTTATACAGGTGACCTGAAGAAGAGCTCCGTGTAGCTCAAGAGCTTGTCTCTTTCACCAACACAAGTTACTCCAGTAAAAGATGTTACCTCACCCACCTTGTCTCTCTAATATCCTGGGACCAACACATCTACAACAACACTGCATACAGTAATCGATGCTGTCATTCAAATGCAGATAGAATTTTGACTCAAATAACCTCTCTTACTTTGAAAAGCTATTTACCAACTTACGATTCTAATGAGGTTAATATGTTAACCTGCAAATGGTATCCGTGGAAAGGATGCAGCATGAATAGAGTTCTCCAGCTCCACTCCTTTGCTTTCAACGTGTCAAATTAATTTTGCAGCATGGGTAATAAAAGCAGCATTTCTGTGTATTTTGGTAAACACTGTATGATTTAGAAAGTGTTTATGATTTCTGTCTACAATGAAACAAACTGTGCACAATTCAATATCAGCTAGTAATTTAAGAAGTGACTGAAGCATGTAATTGAGTTTGTCAGTGTAATTGTATTTTGGAACAGATAGTTCAGGGTTTTTTTTAATCGCTAGAGAGTCCCATATTTAGGGTGCTGATTAATTCTATTAGAGCAGTTAATTAGACTGAGGGGAGGTGGGTGTAGATTGATACAAATCATCTTAAGCACAGAAACTCCAGTTTGATTATTATGCTCATATCAACTTCTAGCTATGGTGGGTGGTTAGAACTCATTAAAATGACCCTATATCTATGCGGGGCATGGGCAAAAATTATGAGTATTAACAAAATTATGACTCATTTGGAGTATGAACTTCAAAATTGATTTATGACAGTACCAGACTGAGTTGGCTTTAAAATAACAGCTCTTTTATTTACTCCATAATAAAAAATATACTAATTACAATATCTGAATTTTTGGCTTCGTCTTCCAGGATTGGTCCCTTGCAAGAATAAGACCGTAAAAGTAAGAATTAGGCTTGTAACTTGTAAGTAGAACTAGAAGTTGTAAAATTCTCTGTTAGGGCCTGATCCAAAGCCCATTGAGATCAATGGCAGTCTTTCTGTTGACTCCAAAAGGGCTTAGAATCAGGGCTTTTGTCAGTAAGTCCTTCCAGGCAAGAGTGTTTGGCAAAACTCCCTTTGAGTTCAGTGCCAATGGGAGTGGGACAAATAAAACACATCCAGCCTCACCTGAAGCTAAAGCGCATGGAGGCAAAGAGAGAGGCTGGAATTTGAAGAGGTGTCCATAATTTTAGAACCATCCATAATACTTTTCAGCTAGACAAGCTGAAGACAATATTAGAAGAGTTTTAAAATATGCCTTGGGACATCAGCCAGGTTGGGCCAAAGCCAGGTCTCCATCATTGTACAGACCTGCAAACCCTGGATCTCTGTGTTATTTTCCCGGGAAATGGTCTCAATCCAATGAAGGAGCAGGTGCACCCAGAGAGAGGATACCAGTTCAGATAAAGCAACAGTCTGATCCAATATGGAATGCAATCCTTATTTGTCTAAATAGCCCTAGTCCTGCAAGTAACCCAAATTAAATCACTGACTCTTTACAAGAATGAGGGCTGCATGATCAGGCCATTATATAACACTGTCAATAAGGTTCCTTCCTAACATGGTGCTCCTTCCGTGTTAGTACCAGCTATCGATAACATGTTTTAATAAGACTCAGCACTGGGCATGTTTTAATAAAACACAGAATAATAGTATCTGTTGACTTCACAGTCATTGTGAGGCATGTCCTTCCCACATCGTCTCACAATGGACCAGGTACCCAGGATCTTTTGTGTTCAGGGATGGATCACTTGGTGATTACCTGTTCTGTTCATTCCCTCTGGGGCACCTGGCATTGGCCACTGTCAGAACACAGGATATGGAGCTAGATGGACCTTTGGTCTGACCCAGTATGGCCATCTTATGTTCCTTAGATAATATATTTTTCCACGTAATAATGTTTTCCCCATGGTGAGTGTATGAATTTCAAGAATGGTGACCGTACATCACCCTGGCATGTACTGAAGAGTTAAGGAACTTTTCCCCTTGGCATATTTCATATGGGAAACTAAGATAATCCTCCTGGGAGAAACCCAGGGGTGTAGTTGGCTAGATGGAGGGCTCAGAGTCAGGGCGTATTATTATTATTTGCATTCTAGTAGCTGGAAGTTGAAGCTAGACAAATTCAGACTGGAAATAAGGCATAAAATTTTTAACAGTAAGAGTAAATAACCACTGGAACAATTTCCCAAGGGTGGTGGAGGATTCTCCATCACTGACAAGTTTTAAATTGAGATTGGCTGTTTTTCTAAAAGCTCTGCTCTAGGAATTATTTTGGGAGCAGTTCTCTGGCCTGTGTTCTACAGGAGGCCAGACTAGATGATCACAATGGCCCCTTCTAGCCGTAGCATCTATGAAGTTATGAATTAATTACAGCAAGGACATGTTGCTCTTTTGTTAAAGGCACAATCATTTAAATCTAACCACAAAAAAAGCTATAGTCCACACACCAACATCCAGCCGTTCACATAAACCCACATGCCCTTGTAGCCAGTGGTGTCTTCCAGTAGGAGCATGGTTTCAGCTTAGGGTTGCCAACTTTCTAATTGCACAAAACCGAATACCGTAACCCCACCCCTTCCCCGAGGCCCCGCCCCCACTCACTACATTCCCCCTTCCTCTCTGGGTCACTCTCCCCCACCCTCATTCACTTTCATTGGGCTGGGGTAAGGGGTTGGGGTGCAGGAAAAGGTGAGGGCTCTAACTGGGGGTGTGGGCTCCAGGGTGGGGCCAGAAATGAGGGGTTTGGGGTGTGGGAGGGCGCTCCAGGCTGGGGCAGGGAGTTGGAGTGCAGGCGGAAGTGAGGGCTCAGGCTGGGGCTGGGGATGAGGGGTTTGGTGTGCAGGAGGGGGCTCCAGGCTGGGGGTTTGGACTGAGGGATTCGAAGTGTGTGTGTGTGTATGGGGGGGCTGCGGTTTGAGGCAGGGGGTTGGCGTGCAGAAGGGGATACAGGCTCTGGGCTGGGAGTGCTGGCTCTGGGGTGGGGCTGGGAATGAGGGGTTCAGGGTGAAGTAGGGGGCTCTGAGCTGGGGCAGGGAGTTGGAGTGCAGGGGAGGGTGAGGGCTTCGGCTGGGGTTGCAGGCTCTGGGGTGGGCCCAGGGACAAGGGGCTTGGGGTGCCAGAGGGGCCTCTGGGTTGGTTTGGAGGGGGCTTAGGGCTGGGGCAGGGGGTTGGGGCTCAGGGTTGGGGTGCGGGCTTACCTCAGGAGGCTCCTGGTCAGCAGCATAGTAGGGCTAAGGCAGGCTCCCTGCCTATCCTGGCACTGCGCTGCGCCCCAGAAGCGGCCAGCAGGTCCGGCTCCTAAGCAGGGGGGCCAGGAGGTTCTGCACGCTGCTCTCGCCCGCAGGCACTCCCCTACTAGGAGCCGGACCTGCTGGCCGCTTCCGGGGCACAGCGCAGTGCCAGGACAGGTAGGGACTAGCCTGCCTTAGCCCTGCAGCACCGCCAACCTAACTTTTAATGGCCCGGTCTGCGGTGCTGACTGGAGCCGCCAGGGTCCCTTTTCGACCGGGTGTTCCAGTCGAAAACCGGACACCTGGCAACCCTATTTTCAGCTGGAGTGGCTGCTTTCTACACCATTGCTAGCAGTATCAGATGATGTTGGACAGAGTCCAGGGAAGGAATTCAGCGGCTATATTACTCAGAGCTGAGCAGACAATTTGCAGTGAACTAACATAAAAAAAATTGCCCTTTCTCTGCACAGGATCAGCCACCGTTTATTTTCAGTGGGACAGCAATGGAGCTGGATCCACCAAATCCATAGAACCTTTGAGATCTATGCAGAACTTCGGGGAGCCATTGGCGCTTAGGTCCCTCCTCACAGAAGCCCTGCAGAGACACAGCCTGAGTGGTGGCATGGTGACCTCTTGCTGATCCATGTGGATCCTGGGGGAATCAGCAATTTGGGCTGTGCTTGGTAATTTACTTTGTTCTGTCTGCTATTACTTGGAACCTCTTAAATCCTACTTTTTATATTTAATAAAATCACTTTTTACTTATTAATTAACCCAGGGCAAGTAATTAATTTCTGGGGGAGCAAACAGCTGTGCATATCTCTCTATCAGTGTTATAGAGGGTGAACAATTTATGAGTTTACCCTGTATACAGAGTAAAACGGATTTATTTGGGGTTTGGATCTCATTGGGAACTGGGTGGGTGTTGGAGACAGGAGCACTTCTTAAGCTGTTTTCAGTTAAGCCTGCAGCTTCTGGGGAATGTGGTTCAGATCTGGGTCTGTGTTTGTAGCCGGCTAGCGTGTCTGGCACAACCAAGCAAGGTACTGAAGTCCCAAGGTGCCAGGGAAAACGGGCTTAGAGGTAGTCTCAGCACATCAGGTGGCAGTCCCAAGAGGGTTTCTGTGACCCAACCTGTCACATGGGCCTTGGACAGTAAGCACAAGAGTGGGCAGAAATAAGATTTTTCTCCTCTTCTCTTGTGTGCCAGATGAAATAACGGATTCAGCCAGGAATAAAAGGTTAATTTCTAGCGATTTCATACAGCTCCTTCACCTCTGCTTGCCTCGCTATTAGATTAGTCATTGCACTAGCCCTGCCCAATGGCTAAAAATGAGCATTTCATGTCATTCACAACCCACTCATCTTAGGTTGTCCAGGCTGCCAATAAGGGCTGGATTCCAAAATAAATGAGGATAATAAAAGTTGTGCAATTCAGATCTTTCTATAATTATGCAAAAACTACATCTTCATTAATCATTTTTTCTTAATGAATTCTGGGACAGGTGTTTCTACTGTTAAGTACTCGAAGGAGTTATTAAATCTCTGGCTGTCTGGTTTCCCCATCTGTTTCCATGATATTTACTGCAATTAGTGTTTCAGCTAAATTTCTCTAAAAATGCCAGATTTCTTTGGAATGGGGCAAGCTATTGTAAACAGCATGGGGAAGCTTATGGTCTCTGACATAACATATTCAGATTCTATACCAATCTCACCCTAGCCCTTAAAAGAAGGTTAAAGGTACAAAGCAAAGCAATCAGAATCAGGAAATGTCAGAAATAAGGTTGCGTGGGCAACCTTAATTCAGTCCCCTTGTGGGTATACATTATGATACCATCTTTAAATACACGATCACATGCTATTTTATCCGCAAGACCCCTGCCTCATTCAATGCCCCCGATGGACAGTGAATGAGGCAGGGTTGTATTGTGAATGAGGCTCTGGCCCGGAGCACTAATTCTCTGTAAAAATAACAGGAGCATCCCAACAACATGTGCGGTGAATGTGGCAGGAGCCTAGCCTCAATACATAGACACCTTTCTATGTGACGTGTCAGGAGGCAGGCAATAGTGCCGAACCCAGTTGTCTGGAAGGAGATAGGGCTACTTCAAACCCCAGTCCCCTTCCATACACACTTTCACAGCATATCCCACTAGCCCCTGCAAAGTCCAGTCAGCTCTCCTCTACACAGATCCAATGGAATCACGAGAGAGCATCTATTCAGTGGAAATGAACACTCAGTTTATATCCACATACATGACCTGTTGCCACTTGGGGACATTGGCAGATCACTAGTTTTAACAAGATTTGGTTCTGGAACCTTTATAACTCAGCCAAATCACACCTGAATTGACACATCTACAACCTAGGGACTCTGGGCCAGATTTTTAAAAGAGATTTTGGAGCTGAACTCCCAATGGGAAGTCCTTTCTTCCTAAACCGTAAGCTCTCTGGGGCACAGACTGTCTCTTACTACGTGTCTGTACAGTGCTTAACACAGTGGGGCCGGATCTCAGTTGAGGCACAACAGTGATACTAATAACAAAAGGGTCTTTAATTTTTTTTCAGTCACTTCAATCACATAGCCTTCAAACGGCAAACAGAATCCTAGAAATGTAGGCCTGGAAGGGGCCTTGTGAAGGGTGTGCCTCCTTCTGGCTGAATCTGGGAATTCGCTCTTGCCCCATCTGGCACATCCTGCTGTCGGTTACTTGCGCTCTGGCTCCTCTCTCTCACTCTGCGACCTCCCTCCAGCCAGATCACTATATAGCCCCCTTTCTGAGGTAACAAAGCCCTATTGGACAAGCTGTCCAGACGCTGCCTCAGACGGTCTTCTGTTCCATGTCTCCAGGTCCTGAGCCACTTCCCCAGTAGCTGGTAGGGGAACCTATGGGCTCCCTTTACGCTGGGCTCCAGCCCAGGGACCCTATAATCAGCAGCCAAGGTCTGCACAGTCCCACTCCTTGCAGCCATTTCCCTGGGCTTCTTCCTACCCAGCCTTTCTCAGGCTTTCCTCCTTGTAACATCTCTGGGTTGATCTTTCTTCCAGGGCTAGGATCCCATGGCCTATTCTTCCCCTGCGTGTCCTCCTCACCACCTCTGTTCCCAGAGCATGACTGCAGACTCCCTCCTTACAGCTTTCTTCTGCACTCAACTTCCTGGCTTTATACTAACCAGCCCACTCCTGCCCAGCTGGGCTTCATGGTCAATTAAGCGTGGCTTTCCGTCCAGGTGCAGCCAGGTACCATAATTGACTTCTCAAGCCTACCTTAACCACCTCGGGGCCTGTGAGGACACACCCACCCCATCACAGACCTCAAGAAGTCATCAAGTCCAGCCCCATGTGCTGCTGCAGGACCAAGTAAACCTAGACCATCCCTGGCAGGTGTTTGTCCAACCTGTTCTTAAAAACCTCCAATGACGGGGATAACACAACCTCCCTTGGAAGCCTGTTCCAGAGCTTTATTACCCTTACAGTTAGAAAGCTTTTTTCTAATATCTAACCTAAATCTCCCTTGCTGCAGTCTAAGCCCGTTTACTTCTTATTCTACCTACAAGAGAACAATTGATTATGTTAACGGCCTTTAACATATTTGAAGACTGTTTTCAGGTCCCCTGTCAGTCTTTTCTCAGGACTAAACATGCCCGATTTTTTTATCCTTTCCTCATAGGTCAGGTTTTCTAAACCTTTGATCATTTTGTATTGCTTTCCTCTGGACTTTCTCCAATTTGTCCACATCTTTCCTAAAATGTGACGCCCAGAAATGAACTCAGGACTCCAGCTGAGGCCCCACCGGTGCTGAATAGAGCAGGACAATTACCTCCCATGTTTTATGTATGACACTCCTGTTGATACATCCTGGAATGTTGTTAGCCTTTTCACCACTGCATCACATTGGTGAGTGATATACACTACATCTTCCAGGTCCTTTTCAGCAGTACCACCACCTAGCCACTAATTCCCCATTTTGTAGTTGTGCCTTTGATGTTTCCTTCCTATGTAAAGGACCTTGCACTTAGCCTGTGCACTTATACATTTACACAAACCCTTTGGCCTACACAGGATTCTCTCTTTGCCTCTCAACCCCTGAAGTGTCCATCCACTCAACCTGTTCCTCACATCTCCTGCCTTGCTAATAACCTCCTCCTAGCCTGTCTTTCTTTCATTGTATGTGGCTGCAGGATGCTAAGGACACCTTTGAAACTGGCCATTCTACCCACAGAGCTGCACCTGCCTCCCTCAGCTGTGCGGCACACAAAGGCTTTGGCAAAGCATGAAAGGCCATTAAACTCCAGCGTGACATGCGACATACTGTATCTCCAGACGTGCTGAATGGACTATTACATGCCAGCAGCATATTGATCCTTGGCCTCCACCATGCTAAATATAGATAGATCACATAGAGTGAATAGTGCTACCGATGGACCCGGTATATCAGGGCTGTTGCAGTCCCATTACTTATTGATTGGAATGATTAGTTCTTTCAGCGTGGGACAATTTTTTTCAAGCCTGAGGGTCTTTGCTAAAGGGAGCCTGCCACCAGCAGTGAAGATCTATTGATCTGGTCAGAGCGTATTAAGGCTGCTGAGGAGCAGATGTTAACAACAGACTACTTGGCATTTATCAGCCCCTGGCAGTATCAGCTGCACACATGTTCCAGTTTATTTATTAAAGCAATTGCTTTCCTCATTCTGTTTATTATCTCTGTCCTGGGCAATTCATGAGCACTTGAGTCAGTCCCTTCCACCACTGGTCTGAATCACCATTTAGCCTCAGTGCTGGAAACACCCTGTGACTCTCTATTCCAGAGAAATCTAGTTCATCTCACTTTTATGGAAAACAGATGTGACGACAAGGGTTTTTTCCCATGGAAACTTGTCCGTTGCGAGCAGTGTTTTGAAATTTAAAATCCTGGTGTAAATATAATGAACCCAAAGAGACAGGGATCCCTTCTGTCGGGCACTGAAAGGAGCAGTTGGGAGCCCCTCTCACCAAAACGCGGCATGGACGCCAGTGTAGAGGGGGAATTCAGTTTTGTAACAGCACAAAATAGCACTTAATAGTTTGTGACTCTGCTACCTACGCATTGCAAAGTGACCGATGGGGACTATGAAGTTGCAGGGTAGGGGAAATGGCCATTTTTTTCTTCTTCAAAAGTTGGCTTCACCAGCCAATTTTTTAAGTTGGAACAGCTGTAGTGTCTCAACTGGTGACAGTGCAAACTTGAAATTTGGCCAGGACATAGGAACAGATTTTTAAAAGTGTTCAGGTGCCTAATCCCCTCAGGGCCAAATTTTTAAAGGTACTATAGGTGCCTAACTCCCATTGGGAGATCATTACTTTCAGCAAGGTATGGTTTGGAAATTGTGATGATTTAGCCCCTGAAAGGCACATCTTACAAATCTAGGGCCTCTGGTCCAGATTTGCAAAGGCACCTAACTCCCAATGGAGCCACAAGTAATTACCCAGGGTTCCAGGTAGGCTTGTACAGCCTACACTGGGGGACTCACTGCTGCGGCTTCACCGTTCTAGGACCCAAACTAGCTAGATTAGAGCTAGCTTGGGTAGTCTACTTGAACTGCAATCATACCCTGCGACTGCAGGCTAGACACACCCTCAGAGCTCATACCGAGCCTCTGCAAGGAGTGCCTGGTCTCCTGAGTAGCTGTAGTACGTGTGGGTGGGCCCTGCAGTGTCTTCCATAGGGTGGGGAACCCTTCCCCCCTTCACAGAACAAGGAGGACAAAATCATCCAGGACCGATGTTCTATTGTAGATTCTGTGTGCAGGACTGGTAGCAATTGTTTGCAGCAGGTGTGAGTCTAGCGGCTTCCGGCTTCAGCTGGTGGACAAATAAACATGGTAACCTCCTTGCTGGTAGATACTAGGGACTAAGAGGGGAACAAAGCGTGCAATAGTTGAGTTAACGCACTAGCCTTTCGACTCTGCCCTGTTGCTTACTGCAAAAGGGACATGCGGCAGCATCAACAGCATTGTCTCACAAAGGAGAAAGGACACGAGAAAACCAACCTCTTTCTTTGCTCAGCTTACTCTGTAGGTTCGGTGGGAGTTCACCGGGGGACGCATCAAGAAGATGAATGTTAGGCCCATAGCATTAGACAGAGCTTGTTCATTTACGACAGGACAATGGCTCAGAAGAATAAAAGGTTGTGGCCTCTCTAATAGAGTACTGCTGTTCATTTGACAGAAGGTGATAAATAAAAAGAGCCACAGTGCCACAGAGCATATTTTGAAAGCTTCACATTGAACAATATGAAAAATGGCTGCTGAGACCCTGAAGAACCTTTACATCACGGGGCCTCAGGGGTAAAACTGGAGAATAAGGCCTCCTTCTAAATGCTACCCTCAGTGGATTGTGTAGGGATGACAGTAACGTTGAGAGCATGCTTCATTTGCTGCAGTTGCATGATTTTTCCTTCCAACATCTTCTCTGGTATCTAATTGAATGACAGACATGTACTTGGAAAATGAGGTGCTTTGGATTGATACACTTGTTTCATTACTCACTGTAACATGAGCTGACAGTGACAGATGGTGGATCATTTTTTATTTCTGTCTCCTGTTAAAATAGCTGGGATGTTTCTGAAAGCCGGGCACTCTGTTAGGTTTTTGGTCTCATTCTAATAGCTGTCCACAGTGCAGCCTCTACTCTATTTTACATATGACATGTTTACTAGATCTCCATAGTCTTCTAGGAATCGAAACCAAAGTTATCTTGAATGAACTCCAAGAAGATTAAATAAAGTTTGGCCTGTTTGGACTGAGTGACCTTCTTGGGGATTGATGTGTAAAGGAAGCACTGGAGGAGAGAGAGAGAGACAGACATAGTGTGTTGAAGAGGAGTATTACACTTTGTGTGAAAGGATAGGGTGTTTTGTGAGCCAAAATCAAGAGGTGACTCTAGCGGAATGCCATGAAATCTCAGATTGTCTATCTAGGCAGGATTGCCAAATCCATGCATTTAAAAATCACGAGTGAATCCCCCCCAAAATCATGAGATTGGCTCAAGAGTCCCGAAATTTTTAAAAATAATAAATGCTGGTTTATTTTTATTTGCCTTCTGATTTTTAAACCTTGGTTCATGTTTTTAGGGATTTTTTCTCTGCAAATATCCATTTTTTAATGAAAGTTGAGATTCTTACAAAATCACCCATCTCCAGGAGCTGGGGCTTTAAGAAAAGCACCAAGTATCAAGAGAGTCACAATAAAGTCATGAGAGCTGGCAGCATTGCTCTTCTCCATGATCTGTACTGGCTGCCAGTTGGCTTTACAGCATTGGTTTGGATCTGTAAAGCCCCAAATGACTTGGGAACTGCCTCACTGAGAGATGCGCCCCGCTCCCTGGACACACTGTTGTGGTTGCGGTCAGCTGAGGTGCTGGAACCCACTCAGAATAAATGAGATGGAGCTGCTGGCTCTGTGGTGACCTCTCAGCTCTTCTTCCTTAGTCCAAACTAGTTAAACTGTTGCCCTCAGAACATGCCTCAGACACTAGCATTTTACCCAGGGGTTATAGGTAGGTTGGCTGGTATGTGTGTGCCCCCTCACATATCTGGTGCTTCTCTGGTTTGGGGGGATTAGACGCTGTTGGTTTTGTGCATTGCTTTGCGGGGGCTGTATTTCTAACTCAAGGCAAAAACACCTGGAGTGTGAGATGGGAGCTTTTTCACTTAGAATATACTTTACAAATCAAAAGGAATAATAATAACACAATGCTGTTTGAGACAAACATTCCTGTTCTAACTTCACAGGTCACACAAGGAAGGCTTTGTCCTATTTCTGGTATCATTTCAAATTAAACTCAAGTAGACACGAATGTAGGATTGGCTGCATCCTGGGTGAGCCACAGATGATTGTTCATTGCGTTGTTCACTCTCAGAGGCATGCCTGGGCAGTAACAGCTCCTCTTCACATCATTTCACACCAGTAAACCCTAGGTCACTTTGGTAACAGCTATATTTCCCAAGGGGTTTTCAACCGAGGCATGAAATAAGTGCCGACGATTTCTCCTTCAGAAGAAAAAGGGGAAATGTAACATTTCTTCCTGACTCTGACAGGCATCAGCTTGATGCATCATGCTCCTGATAACGTTCAAGTTACATCCAAGGTTACACTAGAAAAACAAACACAATATTACCTCTAAAAAGTCAGCCATTAAATTGACCAGAATAACACGCGGCCCCGCTTTAAAGTACTTTGGTTGATTTTTGGCCAGAAGATGCGCTATTTTAACATCGCCGCCGTGTGGAGCTTTGAAAGCCCCACGCAGGTGACTTGCTGGTCTGCACACACAGGGATCCTTATTGTACAGGAGTGAGGTTACAATCTCGCAATTTGCTTTTATCACTCCTGGGCGTGCCCCTGACTTTGTTTTTTCCATGAAAGCCGAGGTTCTCCTCTAATAACACGGCTCTGGCCCTTTCTGAAAGGCTTCGTTTTGCACCAGGCCGTAGGGTGACCAGACAGCTAGTGTGAAAAATTGGGACAGGGGGTGGGGGGTAATAGGTGCCTATATAAAAAAAAGCCCTGAATATCGGGACTGTCCCTATAAAATCGGGACATCTGGTCACCCTAGCACCACGTGGCCCGTTCTTATGCCTTCCCTCCCCCCGTGTCTCCCAGGCAGGGGATGGCTGGGAGCTGTCACACCCGTCTGGCCCAGCCGCAAGCACAGCCCTAGCGCTGGGCACAGACAGGTGCCTGCCCTAGAGGGGCTGGGATTCGAACCAGGAGACCTAGAATGCTCCCACCCCAGCTGTTCCCAGGGAGGGGCAGTTCCCTGCGCAGCCCCCCCACTGGCGAGGGACGGGCAGGCGCTGAGGGCAAAGGGAAGGGCACGGGCACGGGCAAAGGCTTCCTTACAGCTTCACTCCCCCGATCACGCATGCGCACGCCCTGTCCCGGTTCACTCACAACGGCCCGGCCCCCGGGGCGTAGGCTCATTGGCCCAAGCAGCCCACGTGACAGCGGGTCGGCGGGTAGCAGTATGGCTGCGCCCAGGGGCGGCCGGTTGGAGTTGTCCTCGCGCCCGGGGGAGCGCTCCGCGTGGGCATGGAGCGGGCCGAGTTCTGGGTCTCCCTGACGGTGAGGAAGGCGGGGCGGGGCGGGGCGTGCAGCGATGGGGGGCGGGTTTCGGGTGAGGAAGGGGGCGCAGTGGAGGGATCAGGATGGGGGCACAGCGGGCTGGGTTTGGGGGTGAGGAAGGGGGTGCAATGGGGGGATAAGAAATGTGGGCGGGATGGGGGCACAGTGGGGTGGAATGGGGTGCAGAGGTGAGAATGGGGGCACAGCGGGCTGGGTTTGGGGGTGAGGAAGGGGGTGCAGTGGGGGGATAAGGATGGTGGGTGGGCAGGGGGGACAGGGGGGTGGGATGGGGTGAGGAGGTGGGGAGGGGGGCGCGGGGGGGGGGGTTGGGGGGTGAGGAGGGGGGTGCAGTGAGGGGATCAGGATGGGGGCACAGCGGGCTGGGTTTGGGGGTGAGGAAGGGGGCGCAGTGAGGGGATAAGGAAGGGGGCAGGATGAGTGCAGAGGAGATGAGGCAGGATTGGGGTGAGGAAGGGGGTGCAGTGGGGGGATAAGGAATGTGGGTGGGATGGGGGCACAGTGGGGTGGAATGGGGTGCAGAGGTGAGGAAGGGGGTGCAGTGAGGGGATAAGGATGAGGGCACAGCAGGGCGGGATGGGGTGCAGGAGGTGATGAGGCAGGATTGGGGTGAGGATGGGGGTGCAGTGGAGGGATAAGGAAGGGGGAGGGTTGTAGAGGAGGTGATGGGGCTGGAGGAGGGGTGTGCAGCTGGGGGGGATGAGGGAGGTGGGTGGGGTGTGGGGGGAGTAGGAGATGGGTGGCTCATCTCTGGGTCTGAGAGGGGAGCAGAGTCCACTTCTGGGTGGCACTGCCGGGGGGAGATTCCTAGTTGAGTTTGGAAGGATAGCTCAGTGGTTTGGGGGGAGGGATATCTCAGTGGTTTGAGCATTGGCCTGCTAAACCCAGGGTTGTGAGTTCAATCCTTGAGGGGGCCACGTAGGGATCTGGGGCAAAATCAGTACTTGGTCCTGCTAGTGAAGGCAGGGGGCTGGACTCGATTAACCTTTCAGGGTCCCTTCCAGTTCAATGAGATAGGTATATCTCCATATATTATTATTATAAGGAGAGGGTATGTCTGTATGTTGCAGCTGCTGGTGCTGAGGAATATTATTGATGGTCCCTTAGGCTCCCCCTCCACTCTCTAGACACAGTCCCTGCCCCAAGGATCAGTTGGGCTAAATTATAAGGAATTGAAGTGATCACAATGCCATATTAAAACCCTGCATACACTTTTCAAATGGTATGCATTTATTTCTGATGCCCTTTGTCTTTGGGTGGGGCAATGTGCGTCATTCCAGAATGGGGAGGAATTGTCTTAGTATCTTACCTTTTGAAATGTTAAGGAGTTCAATTGTTCTGGGGAAGTTCTTTGGCCTGTGTCCTACAGCAGGTCAGACTAGATGATCACACTGGTCCCTTTTGACCTTTGAAGTCTATAAATTATCTTGAGTGCTCGTAGTGTGTATAGTGCTTCACGGGCATATGGGATAAGGTTACAGCATTGGTTAGAAGTGCCATTGGTAGATGCAGTTTCAGAGAGTTAATACTTTGGAATGATACAGCCATGAACAGTCTCTCATTTTAAAACAGGGTGCTGAATGTGTTGTGCTGTTTATAGCCATTGTGAGTTTGGTAACTTCTTTTTACCTCTACAAATTGTGTGTGATGATACAGGGACTTGATTACAATGAGTTCATTGTTTTTTACAGAATAACTTCACAATAACCTGAACTACTTGTATTTTGTAATGCATTGAGACAACTTGGCACTTTCTACTGCACTAGGAGTCATAGACTCATAGGACTGGAAGGGACCTTGAGAGGTCATCTAGTCCAGTCCCTTGCACTCATGGCAGGACTAATTATCTAGACCATCCCTGACAGGTGTTTGTCTAACCTGCTCTTAAAAATCTCCAATGATGGAGATTCCACAACCTCCCTAGGCAATTTATTCCAGTGCTTTATTCAAAATGTCTCATGTTTGAATAAAGGGCTGACAGTCTTTCTGCCGTTTTCCTTGTCCATTTTAAATCCATGTTTGACTGTAATGCTTATGCATTACTTGCCTTTTTTTAACCTAAGAATTTCTCTTTCATTTTCTTTAGCCTTTCTCATAGTTGTAGAGTTTAAGGCCAGAAAGGACCACCAGATCATCTAGTCTGACCTGTTGTATATAGATTTACTGAGAGAGATGCCTAGATGATTCTAGTCAGCGATTGTGACCTGTGCTACAGAGGAAGGTGAAAAAACCCCCAAGGTCACTGCCAGTCTGACCTGGAGGAAAATTATTTCCAGACCTCTCATATGGCGATCAGTTAGACCAGGGGTCGGCAACCTTTCAGAAGTGGTGTGCCGAGTCTTCATTTATTCACTCTAATTTAAGGTTTCGCGTGCCAGTCATACATTTTAATGTTTTTAGAAGGTCTCTTTCTATAAGTCTATAATATATAACTAAACTATTGTTGTATGTAAAGTAAATAAGGTTTTTAAAATGTTTAAGAAGCTTCATTTAAAATTAAATTAAAACGCAGAGCCCCCCGGACCGGTGGCCAGGACCCAGGCAGTGTGAGTGCCACTGAAAATCAGCTCGTGTGCCATAGGTTGCCTACCCCTGAGTTAGACCCTGAGCCTCTGAGCAAGAATCAGCCAGCTAAGTGGCAGAAAGACAATTATCAGGACCGCCTCAGAGCACCGGCATACCCTGTCCAGTGTCCCATCTCCAGCTGTGGCCATTTCTGATGCTTCAGAAGAAGGAGGCAAATCCACGCCAACACCCCCCTTTCCTCCAACTGAATACACTGTGGAAGAATTCCCTTCCTGATTCCTACGGGATTTGAGGAACGTAAGACATGAACCAGAAGGGACCCCCGAGGGTTGCCGAGCCCAGCCCCCCACCACTACAGGCAACCCTGTCATCTAATCCCACTCATAAATTTGTCAAGCTCTGTCTTAAAGCTAGTTCTATTGTTTGCTCTTTCAGCTCCTTTTGGGAGGCAGTTCCAGAATGTCACTTCTCTCATGATTAGAAACCTTCTAATTTTCAGCCTAAATTTATTTGTCAACAGTTTATACCCACTTATTCTTGTTCCAGCATTGTCCTTTCATTTAAGTAGCCCTTTGTCCTCCCTAGTGTTTACCCTCGTGGTGTATTTATAGAAAGCAATCCTATCCTGTCAGCCTTTTAGGCCCTCTGTTCCCCTGATCATTCTAGTAGCTCTTCTCTGCACCTGTTTCTGTCTGAATTGAGCTTTCTTGAATGTGGGTGACCAGGATTCTAGATGAGGTTTTACCAGTGCCTTATACAATGGTATTAATACTTTCTTGTGTCTACTGGAAATGCAATGCCTGGATCCTATTTGCTTTTTTTATGGCTGCATCACATTGGTGGCGCTTAATTGCCCTGTGATCGACCAACATACCCAGGTCTCTCCCCTCCTCTCTCACTTGTAACTGATGAGCCCCCAGTTAATATATAGCAGGAATTCTTGTTGTTAGTCCCTATGTGCATGACCTTGCAGTTTGTACTATTCAATTTCATCCCATTTCTATTTCTCTCTCTTTGTACCTGAACAGTTTTCCATTTCATCCTGTCATCTGGCTTATTTAACTGTCCAACAAACAAACCCTACAAAACAAGCAGAATCCTTTAGAGACCCAGATAATCTGTGTAAGTTTTAGTAACTGAAATAGGTATCACAAGGGTTGTAACGATCATCTTTTTAATGAGTATGTTTGTAATGAAAGACCTATTATTTGTAATTTTATAATTGAAAGAGCCAGTATTCTCACTTGGCAAAGCTTTTAGAGTGGTGTCCATCTATTCTTGAAGGAGGAAGATCAGAATGATGTTGGAAATAACAAACAATAACAATGAGTGCTCCTGCTGTAGTGTTGTGACAGAAGGTTGACAGGTGTTTGAGAATCAGTGGAGAGAATTGCTTTGAGAAGCTACAGATCCTAAATGTATTTTATCTAAACAAAAAGCTATTTGATTTCACTGTGTCTATTCAATCAAAGTGCATGGCAGTTTCAACCTGAAAAATATATGGGACGGTGGGGGGAGGGAAATAAATGTTGAAGAGCAGCTAACTTTGTATCTTGAGAATTTTAATAAATAGTAAAAACAAAACCATTAGAATAGATCAGGGGTCTGCAACCTTTCAGAAGTGGTGTGCCGAGTCTTCATTTATTCACCCTAATTTAAGGTTTCGCATGCCAGTAATACATTTTAACGTTTTTAGAAGGTCTCTTTCTATAAGTCTATAATATATAACTAAACTATTGTTGTATGTAAAGTAAATAAGTTTTTTAAAATGTTTAAGAAGCTTCATTTAAAATTAAATTAAGATGCAGAGCCCCCTGGACTGGTGGCCAGGACCCAGGGAGTGTGAGTGCCACTGAAAATCAGCTCATGTGCCGCAGGTTGCCTACCACTGGAATAGATCTTGTTAACAACGATCTCTTACTCCATTTCTTCTTTCATGCTATGTACGCTGCGTCCGCCATTTGTAGCGTAAGTTTGAACTAGTCATCTAACACATCACTCAAAATGCAGGGAAGTATTTGTTAAGGATGAATTTGAGCAATGGCGTTCAAACATGGCAGCGAAGGGCACGTGGCTAGCTTGTGGACAATACGAAGAGAAAGAGATGCTTAATTTTTGAACTACTTTTTCTCTCCTATTTTGAATTCTACTAGTGCAATGTAACAAACTAACTTCGTTCCCAAAGCCAGAAATCCTGGTGTTATCCTTGATTCAGAGCTTGCTTTCTTCCTTTTGCCTCACTTGTTTGTAACTCTGCCTGCTGCGCCTCTGGAGAGTTTGGCTACCTTTAACCCATCCCTCCTAAATTTCTTATTCTTTCTATAGTCTATGCCTGTTTTGACTATTGTGACTTCTTAAGTTCCTTCTTGCAAGACCTTAATTGCATCTCTTTGCTTCTTGTGGGGCCAGATTTCCCAGTGCTCAGCACCCACAATTGGGGCCAGATGCTCAAAAGAGCTCAGCACACAAAGTGTAGAGGTCTCTTGAAAATCTGGCCACTTATTTTGGGTGCCTAAAAGGAGGCTGAACTCTGTTGAAAATCTCTCCAAGCCTCTTCACTTCACAGCCCTGAAACGTCATTCCTTAGCTTCATCTTTGCTTTTCCATCCCCATCTCATCCTGGTGCCTTCCCCTCCATTCCCACAGCTAGTGATGGCAGGTTCCTGCTCTTTGTTCACAAACGTGGGGATGGAGTGGAGCAAGGATAGTGTGGATGATTGTAAGGGTGTAGCTGAATGACCCGAAGGAGTGAAATGTTGTGAAGAGGCTTGTCAGTTTCAATGTATGGGTATGTACCATGACTAGTTCTGGCTGCAGAATGTAGGAGGAAAGGCCTTCTCTTCCTGTTCCATGTTCAACAGGAAGGTGGTTTCTAACCCTCAGAAGAATCAGGTGCTCCCAATAGGAAGAATGAAGGCAAACAACCAAACTAGCATTAAGATGGAGTTTGATAAATTTAGAAATGAGATTATATGAGGGAATTGCCTGCATCAGCAAGAGACCGGATTCAATGATCCAGGAGGTCCATGCCAGTCCCTTGCCGCTAACTCGTATCGCACAACCATTTCTGCTATGTATCTGATGTGACATTTATACACTCTCTTAGAGGCTTTATGGACATGGACCAAGAAAAATTCAATCACAGATTAAGGGATATATAATTTTTGGGGCATTTGCTAACTGAATCCTCTCTCCAGCTTTTAAAAAGATTTTATCTCTATTTACTCCTAGAAGAATCATTTACAAGTGAACAGCTAAGAAAGTGAATGCTGCTCCCTTCCACAAGTGTATAATAGACTATTGCCCCGTATTTTGTCATCCGTTTTCAATTAATTAATTACAAATATGCATAGGGCCAACTTTGTCCCTGCTGAATTGTGTATAGTTAAGTGGAGCTGCATGCCTGGGTCTAAGTGCAGAATTTGGCTCACACTTAAATATGCTCAGGTGACCTATTGTATGAAAAATGGTTCAATACATTTGAATTCGATCCTGGTTTTATTTAATCATGTTGCTGGATTTAGAGTGTGACAGGTATATCCAGCTCCATGCAAAGATTTTTTTTTTTTTCTTCAGCTGTTCAACTGATAATGCTAGTGCTGCTGACACGCAGTTGAGAATGGGCTGCTTAGTCGGCTTATTATCTAAAAATCATTACTGTTTGCTGCAGATGGAGTAAGCTCCCAGGTATTCTCACCATCCTACAGGTACTCTATTAGCTGCTTCATGAATTTAAATGACATTTAAGATACAAATCCAAAGAAGCAATTAGTAACTTTTGATTCATGTTTTACCAGCTGGCTAGATTAAATCTGATCAATTTTATTTTGGGCAGATAAGAATTCTGATGGAAGAAGAGTTAGAAAAATCAATGCACGCAAAATAGCCAAATAGATTAAAAGAGTAATTAACTTATTGATTAAAACTTTAACGGTAGATAGCAAATGCCTCTCTGAATCCTCTGTCAGGGTGGAACTGAAAACCAGTTGAGCACAGTATGATTGTACTTGAATTATCCAAGTAAAGATTCAGCAGTACCATACATCCATGCTCACGTTTTCTCCTGCTGTTCTATACAGGGTAGATATCATAGAATCATAGAATCTCAGGGTTGGAAGGGACCTCAGGAGGTCATCTAGTCCAACCCCCTGCTCAAAGCAGGACCAAACCCAACTAAATCAGCCCAGCCAGGGCTTTGTCAAGCCTGACCTTAAAAACCTCTAAGGAAGGAGATTCCACAATATATGTACCCCGTAGCCCAAATAACCAAAAAATGATGAAGGTGGATTCAAAGAATAAATTTAATACAGATTATTAGATATGTTAAAATGGCTAAGATTTTTTTGGGGAGAGTGAGGGGTGGGGAGGTAGTTGTATACTCATCCCTGCCTATATTTCATCTGGCTGTTACTCAGGTTTTGCAGGGGTCTTGGGCATGGATGCCATCTTGGTCTCTCCTGTTCTCTATGTGTGCACACAGTTTAGTTAGACCAAAGTCTTTGAGCTAATATAGGTGTATCTAGGTGAAAACTAATGGCCTGTGTTATACAGGAGGTCAGTAGGATTGCCAACTTTTTAATTCCAGAAAACCGAACACCCTTGCCCCACACACTGCCCTGCCCTGTCTCTGAGGCTCCGCCCTTTTCCCGCTCACTCCATCCCCCCCTCACCCTTGTTCACTTGCTCATTTTCACTACAGGGCCCAAACAGGCATATTTATTGTTTTGACAGATATATTATGCTAAGTTCAGGTTTTATTTGTTACAGGACGCTAGAGCTGGCAGCAAAATAGTCAAAAAGGGTAATTAAAAAAAAAAAAGAAATTTCACAAAGGTTTGCATGATTCTTTCCCTCCCTTCTTCCCATTATTTGTAACCAGCTCCATGTTTTTTATTCACTAAAGTTATTGTAATTTTATGTGTGGAATTAGGACCACACATTATCAGAGCTGCAATGGGTCCATTAAAGGCCCACTCGTGAAGCCCAAATACAAATCCATAGAGCACAACCACAGAAATGCACCTGTCCAGATAGCTGTATAAATAAATCTGTAGAAACTGACTCCCACACCTACATGCGGATACACACGTATATTCATGTGTACACATCTAGCATGCACTAACACACATACTTCCACATTATTTAATATTACAATTGTTGTTTAGTGCCTAGAGACCTCAACTAAGGTAAGGCTCCAGGGTGGTAGGTGCAGGACATACATATAAAAAGAGAGAGTCTGCAACAAAGAGTTTATAATGTCGCTAGACAAAGATGGGAGAAATGTATGATACGTTGGCTCTTCTGCAATTACTAGTCAACAACATTCACTTTTAAAGAAATAATACATTTCTTTTAGAGTTCCCTTCTCTTTTAAAAACTTGTTATGAAATGAATGCACACACATTTTATGTCATCAATTTTTTTTGTGCGCAAGCCAGCAAAAGGAATAAAAGTCAAAGAGTTAGGCTGCAAATTTTATTCACACAGGTATACACACCTCCCTACACAGAGACAGTTTTTTACACACATACCATGCATGCATGCACACACTTGTCTACACAGAGACACTTTTTCATATACTTTTCCAGGGGCTGCCTAAATCACCCAGCCAGGAAGGGAGGAGGGTGGGCTGGAGGGGAAAAGATGGGGGGTGGGTGGAGGAGAGAGGACGAGGAGGGAAAAAGGCCAAGGAGGAGAGCAGGCAGTGAAGAAAAGAGGAGGGGTATGTGGGGTGGATGGGGATGCAGGGGGAGGCAGAAGGCTACGGGTGCATGAGGGTGTGGGGGGCACGGGTGTATAGGGACATAATGGGATTGCAGCAGTGTATGAAGGTGAATGGGGTGCAGGGCTGTGGTGGGTGAGGGACATGGTGGTGGGGGCTCTGGGAGGTGGAGAGGATGGTTGGGAGAGTGCTGTAAGGGGTACAGGGCTGGGATGGGTAGGTGCAGGACAGGATTGGATGGGGGAGGGATGCAGTGAGGGGGATGGGGATGGGGATGTGGAATGGGGAGGGATGCGATGCGGGGGGTTGGGATGGGGGGATGGGGGTGCAGAGGGGGTTGGGATGGGGAGGGATGCAGTGAGGGGGGTGGGGAGTGGGACAAGGAGGGATGCAGTGATGAGAGATGCAGTGAGGGGGATGGGGGGCGGGGAGTGGGATGGGATGAAGGGGGGTTGGGTTGGGGCGGGATGCAATGATGGGGGAATGGGGATGCGGGGGGGTTGGGATGGGGGTGCAGCCCCATTCCAGGCACTCGGAGATGGGGATACGCATACCTCCAACTCCTGGGTGCCGGCGATGGGGTGACAGACCGTGGTTCGCCGCAGGGCACATGCCGCAGCTCGAGCCCAGTCACACGAGGAGCGCAAGGAGAAGAGGGCTGGGCAGCAGTGGGAGAAGCGCGTGCCATGCGACCCCTCAACAGCCGCCTGCTGACCACTCACAAGTCACACTAGTTCCTCCCCTGTCCTGACCCAGCCAATGGGAGCTGCGGGCAGGGGCGGGGTAGCATGCGGACCCCCCTGACCACCCCTAAGGCTAGGAGACGGACATGCCGACTGCTTCCCGACCCGGGAGCCGCACAGTGCCACCAACTGGACAGTCAACGGCTCGGTCAGTGGTGCTGACCGGAGCCACCGGGATCCCTTTTTGACAGGGTGTTCTGGTCCAAAACCGGACACCTGGTCACCCTCGAAGTCAGACTACGTGGTCTGACAGTCCCTTCTGGCCTTAAACTCTATGAATTGGGATTCCTCCTATAGGCTCTCTCTGTCCCATGTGAATTTTTTCCTGTTTATATATATATTTATTAGAACTGGTTTAAATCTTTTAATGAAGCTTTTTAGTATAAAATGAAAATTTTCACCATATTGCTTTGGATTAAAGTATTCAGGATTTCCTCGAACTAGTAAAACCTCAACTGGAGTACTACGTCAAGTTCTGGGCACCACGTTTTGGGTCAGCTGTAGACAAATTGGAGAAAGTCCAGAGGAGAGCAACAAAAATTATTAAAAGTCTAGGAAACACAACCTCTGAGGAATGATTGAAAAAAACCTGGATTTGATTAGGCTGGAGAAGACTAAGGGGGGGACATGATACAATCTTCAAGTATGTAAAAGGTTCTTATAAAGAGGAAGGTGATATATTATTCTCCTTAACCACTGAAGACGGGACAAGAAGCAATGGGCTTAAACTGCAGTAAGGGAGATTTAAGTTAGACATTAGGAAAAACTTCCTAATTGTCAGGATAGTTGAGCATTGAAACAAATTAGGTAGGCAAGTTGTGGAATCTCTGTCCTTGGAGGTTTTTAAGAACAGGTTAGATCAGGGGTAGGCAACCTTTCAGAAGTGGTGTGCCGAGTCTTCATTTATTCACTTTAATTGTTTCGCGTGCCGGTAATACATTTTAACGTTTTTTAGAAGGTCTCTCTCTATAAGTGTATATTATATAACTAAACGATTGTTGTATGTAAACTAAACAAGGTTTTCAAAATGTTTAAGAAGCTTAATTTAAAATTAAATTAAAATGCTGATCTTAAGCTGCCAGCCTGGGGTTCTGTTCACCTAGGCCTGCAGCGGGTTGAGCGCGGCCTGCAGCCGGGACGCCGGCTGGCATGGAGCTGGCAGCTGGGACCCCAGACCTGTGGGGGGAGGGAGAGGGCAGGGCAGAGGGATGAGGGCTGTGGGGGTGCAGGGCAGAAGGCTGGGGTGTGGTGGAGTTCAGGGGTCATGGCAGAGGGCTGAGGGTGTATGGGGGTACAGGGCAGAGGGCTGGGTGTGTGTGGAGGTGCAGGGCAGAAGGCTGGGGGTGTGGGGGGGGTGCAGGGGGGAGGGCAGAGGGCTGGGGGTGTGTGGAGGGGCAGGGCAGAGGGCTGGGTGTGGGTGGAGGTGCAGGGCAGAGGGCTGGGGGGGGGGGGGGGTGAGGGGGGGGGGGGGGGGGTGTGGGGGGGGGGGGAGGGGGGGGGGGGGGGTGGGGGGAGGGGGCGGGGTGGGGGGGGGGGGTTCAGGGTAGAAGGCTCACGGCACGGGGCTGGAAGGGATATGCCCTGTTCCACCCCGTTCCCCAATGTCCCGTCCCTACCTCTTTTCTGCCTCCTCTACGGAGCAGCGAGCACACTGCGGCTCGGCTCCGCCCCCCTTCCCCGAGGGAGGGGGAGAAGGAGGGGCAGGAACGCACCACGTTGGGGGAAGAAGCGGGGGAGGGGGAAGCTTGGCTGCCGCAGGGCCAAGCTTCTGCCTCCTGCCCCGGCAGGGGAGAGCGGTGGGCGGGGGGGGCCGAGTGGGGCTGGGACTGGCAGGCAGCGGCATGCCACCGAAAATCGGCTCGCGTGCCATGTTTGGCACGTGTGCCGTAGGTTGCCGACCCCTGGGTTAGACAAACCCCTCTCAGGGATGGTCTGTCTTAGTCCTGCCTCAGCTCAGGGGAATGGACTAGATGATCTATCAATCTCCCTTACAGTCCTATGTTTCTATGACTCTGTGAAACTTTTGGTTTAAAATGAATTTTTTCTGTTTTTGGCTGTCAAAAACAAAATTTAAATGAAAACCCCCGCATTTTTTCTTTGGGAATACAAATCTTTTTCTCAACCAGTCCTAATATTTGCACAATAATTCCTGGCGCTGATGGACATACTGTGCTGTGTCATATTGCTAACTGGTGTGTGCCATTATCTTAGGGCTTATTTGCCTGGCTCAGAGTTGTTGGAGCTGCTTTGCTTCCTTCATTCAACCCAAAACAGTGAGGCAAAATGAAAGAATGGTTAAAATGTTGCACTGTTCTTTTTGTATCCTATGCTGGTCCTTGACATCAACCTACACGTGGTCACTTGTAGTTAAAAAGTAATTATTGGAGAAATCTGCCGATGAATGACCGAGCCACTAGCTTGCTGCAAATGGCTAGATTCAATAATGTCCTTTAGGCAAGTCTCATAGCAGCATGTGTGTAGGCAAGACATTGATGTTAATTTGCTTTACTCCTGTTTATCTTGAAGGCTGGTGGGATAGCTGGTGTGTGCGTTGACTTGATATTATTCCCTCTGGATACCATAAAAACCCGACTGCAGAGTCCCCAAGGATTTAAGAAGGCTGGTGGCTTTCGCGGCATCTACGCTGGCGTTCCTTCTGCTGCTGTAGGATCCTTTCCGAATGGTAAAAACCGTGTGGGTTGTGCTTGTGTTAATCCCTGGTCTTCCTCTAGGGGGACGGCATAGTCAAGTCTGTCCTTTCTCTGCCAGGCTCCGATCCTGCTAGCAGCTCCACATAGGACCCCCTGTTGAAGTTATGAGGTTTTGTGTGGGTGCAGGGGTCCAGCTGGGTGGGGCTCTGTGTGCACCATTGTAATGATGACCCCTAATGTAGAATTGCTGCATTGCACTGTACCTGAGTAAATCACACCATTGCATGCCCCATTTTGCATGCCTCATTTTGCAGTGTGCCAATATTAGTGGATTGCACCAGTGTAACTAAATCGATGTAATCACACTGGTGCAAAGTTATCTAATGTAGGGTTCTAAAAGATAAATCCCCTCCTCTCCCCCCCTATATATTGTTTCTCTTTCCAATTTTATAAATTTACAAATGCTAACTACTGGTGGTGTACTGCTTTGTGTTTCACAATTCAGATTCCTATGCACCATCATGGTGATGCCACCATGTCCAGATACTCTTCTGGAAGCCTTGATGCTATTCTTTTCATCAGCTCTGCACTTAAAGATCCAATTTTTGGCTTTACACTGTGGAAGCTGTTCCTCTCCCCTTCCATCTCTCTCTTGCCACTTCCTTCCTGTTTCCAGCAGCACCTACAATGTGCTAAGCAGTGTCCAAATATAAAAGAAGGCACAAGTCCCCTTCCTGGAGACTCTTGCCTTTAAATCCTGGCCATGTCTGACTGCAGTGATCATGAATATGACCGCTCCAAGGGTGTCTTGTGTACATGCATGTGCTCCCCTCTGGTCTTTAAGAGCCAAATTCTAGCAGGGAATGTTCTCTTTTTTTTCTGGGGAGAGAAATAAATAATTATAAGTCATTTAGAAACTGAGGGAAGCTTTGAGGAGGCCTTTTGAAATTGGCACTGTCTTTCAGAAACAAAACAAAATAGTTCTAGTGTCTGAAGAAAAATGTTTGCAATTCCTGAGATCTGTTTGCTCTCTTCCTCTTTGCAAAATGAAGTCCAGCTAGGCTGTTACGTTTGTAAATGTTAAGTTCACAGACCAATCCACTGACACCTTCAAATGTTCGATGTCCTTCAAAAGATGATATAAAAAAATTCTGTTCTTTATCTTTTCCGCTTTCGTTATCTCCTTTTGAGGCGATAAGCATCTTTTGATTAACTGCAGAAGGCAATACATGCAGTCCTTTTGCACAATTAAAATCTGTTCCCCCGTGAGAGATGTCAGCTTTTTCAGGATTTGCATCTCTAACATCTGAGCTGGGATTTATCTCTTGCCGCAGTGTAAGACCAAAAACTTAAATTATCTTGAAGAATACAAGTAACCCTTAATATGCTAGGTAGCAAACGCAAGACACCTGTTAGTACAAAAAAACTGTTGCCACTTCAGTGCCTTGTTTGCTCTTCTTCCTTTCTCTAATAGTACATTGGTACACTTGGATTGGTTTTTGTGCTATGAGATTAGGTCTATTACAAAATAAAACTGTTCCTTGCCCATTGGATTACAGTGTAATGAATGTTTCAAGCTCTCAGGAGGATTTCATTTTCTTTCTCTCAAATGAATTGCTGTTGCTTCTGGAGCTAAACTGTAAAATAGGAGGCAGATTCTAGCTAGGAAGATGCTGCAATCAGATTTAAATGTTAGTAATGTTACTGAAGCAGTTGTTTCCTTAAAGGAGCTGATTTGTAATATCAATTGACCATCGTACATTAAAGTACAGCCCCTACCTGCAGTCTCCTAGGACAAAAAGTAAAGAAAATTAAGACATGATTTCCAAAAACTTCCAGTCAGTCAGAGATACTATTTAGCCTTTTTGCTTTTTAAATACTGTAATTGTAAACATGGATTGAAGCCCTGGGCCCATTGAAGTCAAAGGGAGTTTCGACCATGAGTGAAAGAGTATTGCCCATGGAACTATGTTGGTAAGAAGGGTAGTACTGTTTTGGGGAATGTCTTGTCTCTGGATTATAGCATTCGGCTATTTTCTGGATTATAACCGTAAACTAGGTTTGTCTGGATTATAACAGCAATCTGCTAATGCAGCTATAGGGATAGTTTGATGACTGAACTTTTTTTAAAATTTCAGCTGCTGCCTTTTTTGTCACCTATGAATATGTGAAATGTCTGTTGCGTACTGCCTCCCCTCCGTACCTGAGTCCAGTAACACACATGGCGGCCGCCTCCTTTGGAGAAGTAGTAAGTAACAGCTCTGTCTACTGCACATTCCATTTTTTTTCCTTCTCTTCTTGCTAGGAAGTCTTATGAGAACTGAATTTTAGTGGGTAGCTTTTACTTGTTGATTGTTGAGCAGCAGGTTTAACAAGCCTGGTTTTTACAAAGCATTGGTTGCAAAATACCAACATGTTTTCTAGAAACTTCTGGGGTTTGTTTTGTTTTAAATGAAGCATTGACATTGAGTAACAGTCTGGAAGCGTAATGTAGCAAAATCTCCTTCTGTGGGCAAGTTAGTGATGGGAAGGTACGGTTGTCCTTTGATTCGTGAAAAATCCACAGAACCATCATTTCAGAGGTGTCACCCTCTGTGGCATGGCAGTGGAGACTTGCTGTTCTTCCCATGCCCCACCAGTTCCAGGTTCGCCAGTTGGTGGAAGCTTTGATAATACAGTGTCATCGGAAATGGGTTGAGTTGGGTATTATCCAAAAGACCTTCCTATCACTTACTTGCCCCTGGAATGAGATTTTCCTACATTGTGCTTCCAGACTGTTACTCCCAGGAACACAACGGTACCAAACATGACACCACTAGAATTACGTAGCGTTTGCTCTCCTAACTCCCCTCCCATGGGCTTCTGTGAGAATAGGGTGACCAGATGTCCCGATTTTATAGGGACAGTCCCGATATTTGGGGCTTTCTTATATGGGTGCCAATTACCCCCCACCCCCGTCCCGATTTTTCACCCTTGCTGTCTCTTCACCCTGTGTGAGAACCCCAGTCATAATCTCCTTGCATTATTTCAGCTCTGATTTACTCACTTCGGCGATGTTTTCTAAACTGTTCCATTTAAAAAAAAAAAAAATCTTGTGAAAATGTTCATGTCTGTGACAATAAAATGACTTATTTCAGCTGTTTATAATGAACGATTTCTGAATTTGTTGGGTAAATGGCAAAGATTTCTGTAGGTCACTGGGGAGACATGCTTGTTCTCTATTCTCAAGAGAAGGGGAAAACCTAATGGTCACTGAAGAATTATTCCTATCCAGAAGAAACTCAAGACACACATTGAAAGCTGATTGCTCTTCTTTCCAGTGCTATAAACTACATACATATCCAGTTATCCTGTCTCTCACCGGTGATGTTATGTTGTGATATGGTCTGATACCTTTCATTAGTTCACTTGTTATTTATCATAGCTCCTAGGAGCCCCATTGTGCTAGGTGCTGTACAAATGCAGAACAAAAGACATTTCCTGCCCCAAAGAGCTTACAATCTAAGTATAAGACAAAAGACAACAGATGGATGCACAAAAAGATGGGAGTACAGGGAAACTGAGATAGTATTGGCCACTATGATAGGCTGTACATGCCCTGGGGTATGTCTTAAATTTTTTTTTTAAAAAGAGGAGTCCTTGTGGCACCTTAGAGACTAACAAATTTATTTGGGCATAGGCTTTCGTGGGCTAACGCCTCATTTTTTTTTTTGCTGATACAGACTAATACAGCTACCACTGAAACTCGTCTTACATTTTAGTTACCGTAAAGTAGAATGTTCTCTCTCAGAAATCGACAGTTTTGCAATTCAGCCACTTGAAAAAAGGGGTCAAAGAAAAAACTAGTCTGAGGTCACTGTGGTGTTCAAAAGCTTTTTTTTAATGTGTCCATTTTTGAATGGTTGTATAAAGCTGTCCTTATTCAGTAGCTATGGTAACTTTTACCCTGGAGACATTTTCTGGTAGATGTGTAGTTTAAGTATGTAAATGAGACCAAAGTGGTAAAAATATATTTCTCACTATTTTTCATTATATGACATTTTTATTGGGGGAAAAACAATTTAAAAATTGTAAAATGGAGGGTAATACTCTTAGCGTTGGAAAATATAAACAATCTAAACCTTGTTAGATTAGATTTCTTGCATTACAGAGTTTTCAGACCTGAATGTACTTGAAAAGTCACTGTATCAATTATATTAACTGACTCATTCAGCTATGATATTTTCATACCCCCCACCTTTCTCTCTGAGGGTACATCTGTGCTGCACCCCTTGCCTCCGCAGCAGCGAGTAAAATAGCAGTGTAGAGCCCTAGTTCTGAAACTCAGTGAGGTCCGAGGGTCTCAAAGCTTGAGCCTGAAAATCTACACTGCCCTGGAGCGCAAGCCTGAGTCAATTGACCCGTTTTCTGAGACTCTCTAATGCAGGTGATGCACATTGGAAAACATAATCCCTACTATACATATAAAATGATGCGGTCTAAGTTAGCTGTTACCACTCAAGAAAGAGATCTTGGAGTCATTGTGGATAGTTCTCTGAAAACATCCACTCAATGTGCAGCGGCAGTCAAAAAAGCGAACAGAATGTTGGGAATCATTAAGAAAGGGATAGATAAGACAGAAAATATCATATTGTCTCTATATAAATCCATGGTATGCCCACATCTTGAATAGTGCCTGCAGATGTGGTCGCCCCAACTCCAAAAAGATATATTGGAATTGGAAAAGGTTCAGAAAAGGGCAACAAAAATGATGAGGGGTATGGAGCAGCTCCCATATGAGGAGAGATTAATAAGACTGGAACTTTTCAGCTTGGAAAAGAGACAATTAAGGGGGGATATGATAGAGGTCTATAAAATCATGACTGGTGTGGAGAAAGTAAATAAGGAAGTAAAAAGCAACAGAGAGTCCTGTGGCACCTTTAAGACTAACAGATGTATTGTCTTAAAGGTGCCACAGGAGAGACTGTTGCTTTTTACAGATCCAGACTAACACGGCTACCCCTCTGATAAATAAGGAAGTGTTATTTACTCCTTATAACACAAGAACTAGAGGTCACCAAATGAAATTAATAGGAAGCAGGTTTAAAACAAAAGGAAGTATTTCTTCACACAACGCACAGTCAACCTGTGGAACTCCTTGCCAGAGGGTGTTGTGAAGGCCAAGACTATCACAGGATTAAAAAAAGAGCTAGATAAATTCATGGAGGATAGTTCCATCAATGGCTATTAGCCAGAATAGGCAGGGATGGTGTCCCTATCCTCTGTTTGCCAGAAGCTGGGAATGGGCGACAGGGGATGGATCACTTGATGATTACCTGTTCTGCTCATTCCCTCTGGGGAACCTGGCATTGGCTGCTGTCAGAAGGCAGGGTACTGGGCTAGATGGATCTTTGGACTGACCCAGTCTGGCCGTTCTTACGTTCTTATGTCTTTTCAGTGTAGATGTACCCTTAGAAGCAAGTGATCTCATGTGGAAGGAGGGGAAGTCTGTCCGAACTTTTGCCCCCCTCAATGTTTGTCTATAAACTTTTTAACTGTACATTGAAGCTAACTTCAGCTCTCCTTTGCAATGAGCAGTCTGAGGCTCATCACAAGTGTGGTGGCGGCAGCGCCTTGTGCTTTTAACGCTTCCTTTTTCTACCAAACTTGCCCTGAAATATGGCACGTAATTCCATTTTCCGAGCTCAAAAGGGACTGTCATGGTAGCAGCCAGCCAGCTATTTTAGGACTTGATCCAAAGAGATGCCCCTTATTTTCCAGATGGCTCACAGCTATGTGGGCTGATTGAGTACTGGCACTTAATTTGGAGCTGCAGAATGGGAGTGGCTCGGTGTATTAGATTGTGGCCTTCCTTGTCTGGCACAGGCTGTTCCAAGAAAATGGAGTTAGTCCTACTTTTTAGATCATTTGATTTCATGTCAACTGTTAAGAGAAGCAGTACCGCAGCTAAAGCCTACTGTGGAAGGCAGCATGGCCTAGTGTGTAGATCACTGGAGTAGGATGCTGGAGATCTGGATTCTATTCCTGGCTTGGCCATTGGTCTGCTGGGTGATCTTGGGCAAGTCACTTCACCTCCCTGAGCCTCAGTTTCCTCATTTGTAAAATGGGGCTGATGGTACTGACCTGCTATATAAGAGCTGGGTGTTATTATTAGAAGACATGTGTGTCTTCCCCTACTGGCCCTTCCAAACACGTCACTCTGAACTTTCATTAAGGCAAGTTTAGATGGTTTTTTGTTGTTGTGCTGCTGTTGGGACAAGCTTGGGTTGTAGGCAGGCTAAGGGCGTGACACCACGCCTGCACCTCAGTGGGCCTTTTGTGCACCAGAGACCTCTCCCTGACTGAACGCCCAGACTCTTGTCTAAGTCTGAATGTTAAAGTGCACTCCTTTCCCTGAATGCCGCTACAGGGACAGACCTCTTCTGGCTTTCGTGCATGCTCAAGTCCAGGGCCATTGCTAGGGAAAAGCTTGTTGGTGTTTCTGGATGTGGCAGAATGTGGCTCTGTGTAAGCAAAAGCATGTCTCTCTCACCAACAGAAGTTGGTCCAATAAAAGATATTACCTCACCCACTTTGTCTCTTCAGTTATGTTTAAAGCATTCTTTGATTACATGCTGCTAAGCCTGGTTCAGGTGCTGGTCATTCCAGGATCTACATCAGTGAAGTGGATGTAAGTGAAGCACATTGGTTAACCTTTTTTGTTGACTTGCAGCTTAGCAGGACACAGGAAATCTGCATCGTTCCAGATCCACAATGACTACATCTCCGCATCATGTTGGTTTTGGGGCTTGCCTTTTCTTTCTTTTGCAGAATTGCAGTTCAGTGTGGCTTAGTCATGAAAAGGTTTCCATTTCAAAAGGTTTTATGACTGCAAGATGATGATGGTTTTATAAATTCATGTTGATAGAGTTGTTTAAAACCAATCCATTTTGGGTTGGTAAGAGCCAGTAGCAAAGTCGTGCTCCCCCCCACCCCGCTTCTGTGGTATGTGGATTCATATTCAGGGAACAACTTCCCCGAAAGGTAGTTTGTCACATTGAAGAAAAGACTTTCTTGCATTTATAAATCAGCTGTCCCAGCAGATGTACAAGAAAATACAGAGTGACATGACAGGGTAGGGCAACTGACAGCTGTTTAACTTCATATATCAAATGATGCATGATTTTCAGCTACTGAAAATGCTTCCCTGCCTGATTCTTCTCATAGCTGTAAGTGTTGTAGGGAGCTTTATGAAACTTCTATTGTGCATTTACGGATACTCTGGTATTCTTTTCCTAAGTACTTGGACAGATGTCACAATTCAAATACATTTATCTAAACCTGGAGTGACTTGGTCCAAAACATGCGTCTAACGAAGTGGGTATTCACCCACGAAAGCTTATGCTCCAATACTTCTGTTAGTCTATAAGGTGCCACAGGACTCTTTGTCGCTTGGTCCAAAACTGTGTACTGTATTAGCAGATACAGTTTTAATTGTTTCATGGCAAATACTTTTGGGTAAAACCTGGTGCTTTGGCTCAATTTTCAGAGATCAAGCTAATGAGCACCTCTGACAACTCTGATTTGCTTGGAGCTACAAAATTTGGTAGTCCCCTATAGTGCTTTTGCTTTATTGGCCACAAGTACTGGTGTAATACTCCCTCACTGTCTGTTTTAACTGTGTGATAATACAGCAGACATGGAGTATAGGCAGTGCCTTTTTTCAGTTCACGTTACTTTCCCCTCACCTTTCTTTTGGAAGCGTTGCTGCTTCTCTCCAGGACATTAAAATGTCTAATCACTTTTAACTCCCGATCTTCTGTTCAACAGTGCCTTCTAAGCAAATATCCAGTTAAATATGACCTTGCCTTATCTGTGTTTACATGGCATCTTTGAGCCCTACTTCTCACTGAGGCTTTTGGGTATCATGTTGAAATAAATAATCTTGAAAGACAAATGTCTGGGTTTTTTTGGTGGCTTACATGGCTGCTAACTTGTTTAGCTGCACATATCCTGTAGCAGTCCATTCAATTCCGCAGTCTATAGTAGAATAGTGTCTTAGGAGAGGCAGTGTGCTTAGTGGATAGAGCACTGGAGTGAGACTCAGACTTTTCTCGCTTCTGCTTTTATCTCTGATAGCCTACTGGGTGACCTTGGGCAAGTCAGTTCATCTACCCGTGCCTCAGTTTCCCCACATGTAAAATGGGAGTGATGACACTTTGAGGTCTACTGTTGAAATGTGCTATACAAAAGCTGAGTATAATTAAATTCAGGTTATCTAAGCATTTCCTCTGATTATACTGACACGCCCTTCGACCAGGGAAGGGAAAAGAAATAGTTCTTCACTCCCAGGTGAAATGTCAGGGGTCCCTTGTGCTGTTCCTTTATATTCTACTATGTTCCCAAGGTCATGAGATTCATTTCATTGCCAACACATATCATTAGTGTGATAGGTTTGCCTGTTGCCAGACAAACCCATAGATCAAGGGTGGCCAAACTTACTGATCCTCTGAGCCACATATGACAACCTTCAGAAGTTCGAGAGCTGGGGCGCACCTGCCGGGGCTCAGGACTTCTGCCCCACTCCTGCTGAAGCCCTGAGCCCCAGCAGGTGTGCCCTGCGGGGCTGAAGCCCTGAGACCCCCCTCCCCACTGGGCAGAAGCCCCTACCCCACCACCCTGCTGCAAGGCAGAGGTCCCAAGTGTCCCCCCCCAAGTCTGGTAGGTGGAGAATGGCAGGGGAATTGGGGGGCTCCATGAGCTGCACTTTAACTATAAAAGGGCCGCATGCAGCTCCCGAGCCACAGTTTGGCCACTCTTGCCATAGCTCTATCAAGTACTGACCTTAGCTCTGGCAGTGGCCAGCTCCTGATAATTTAGAGGAGGCCCAAAACTCCTTGTAACATGCCTAACCAGCTTGTAACATGCTGTAGGTAATAGGGGTTGGGAAAGAACTGTCCTTAAAGTGGTCAGGCATTAGGCTTTGAGTGCCTGTCTAATCTAGACATTGGCTTGCATGTCTGTAAATGCTGCAGGTGACCACTCACACCTTTCTAACATCCAGCAGGTCCACTGGTTAACCCCGTTACAAGTATGGAGAGGGGTGCCCCGACGGGGCTTGGGCTTTCCAACGGGGCTGTGGCCTCCCTGGGGCCCCCAGATGGACCTAACTAAAGGGGGTCCTGTTGTCTGTACCAGCAAGACCTGTTTTGGACTGTGTTCCTGTCATCTCAATAAACCTTCTGTTTTACTGGCTGGCTGAAAGTCACGTCTGACTGCAAAGTGGGGGGTGCATGCAGGACCTCTAGCTTCCCCAGGACCCCGCCTGGGCGGACTCGCTGTGGGAAGCACAAGAAGGGGCATATGCTGAATGCTCCAAGGAGAGACCCAGGAGGTGAAGACGTGTGAGCTTCTTGCCCTGAAGACAGTCTGCTCCGAGGGAGAGGAGGCTCCCCAAAGTCCTGACTGGCTTTGTGGGGAGCAGTTCCAGAGCATCGTCCGGGGACTCCGTGACAACTGGTGGCTGTAGGTTGCATAAAGAAATACTTCCTTGGGTATCTCAGATTGACTGACTGCAGCTTTAAGTAAATCTCAGGCTTAAGCGGTGAACCCCGAGTGACGCAGTCAGGAGGGCAAGGCTGCTTTGTGTTACCTAGATAATCATGTTCCCCACCCGCGTAGGGCAGGGTGCCCAGTAAGATCCCCCGTTTTCTAATGTGTTTGTCCCATTCTACCAGCCTGACTAGGTGTTCTGCTCTGGTTAACACAGAGCATTACATTACTGTCCCCAGGAAGCCCTGCCCCCTTCCTACTCTTAGCTTTGGAGTAGGGCACACTGTCATCTCCTGTAGCTAAGATTTTGTCACATTCTGCTTTCCCCATACCCAACTTCTAATCTGCCTCCCAGTGAGGCTTCTATTTGTTGAGGTTTTTCCCTTCCCCTGCTTAAACTTGATCCCTCTCTCTGTCTGCCACCTCTCCATCACACGTGCCTTTGTGCTTACACATCACAGTGCTTCCTTGTCTAACTGGCATGTCCGGTCCTAGCTATGAATCAGTCCCAAACCGTTAACGGAATGACTGATCCAAGCTATTTTCGCTCTGCCGCTGGAAAGTGCAGTAGCACTCTAGCAGAGGTAGTGCCAACTGGCTGTTTCAGAGGAGAAACAGCGTAGCCCCGTCTGCCTCTTTGCATTTGACCCTTGAGCTTTAATTGTTGGCACCTGGGCATTTTTTTAAACCTTAGAAACCAAACTGTCTTGACTGGATGTGATTTAGGCGGTCTGTGAAACTAACCTCATTGTCAGTGGCAGCATGTGTCGATGGTCTCACAACCGCGTTGGCGGTGCAAGTGAAGGAAGAGATGGGAGGGAGCCGATTTAAGGCTGTCTGCTTTACAGAGCTGCCATGTAACTTCCTCAGGCAGATTCTCTTTGATCTTAATACCAGTCTCTGTGTTGTCAGCTCAGAAATTCTAAGCACAGGCATTGCAAGGAATCAGTTTCCATAGGTATCCCACAAAACCCTTTAGGAATCCTTAAAATGCACTCACTCCCCCACCACTGCAATCTATAGCTCAACTATTGGTTGCCTGCTAGCTAATTCATGGAACATCACATGCAAATGAAAGAAGCCTCCAAGTTTCTGAGCTATAAAACGTCCTGTTCCAGAATAAAATGAGGCAGAGTGCAACCTCAGGATGTACGATACCCATGTCAGCTATGCTAACTAGAGGGAAAAGTTAGAGGAAAGCCTTACATCTTGAAAACAAAAGCACACTTAATTATCTGTGGGGATCCCATAAGAAAAACCTGACTGGAAAATTTAATCAACTGTGGTCAAAAGTAAATCAGACGCAGATGATACTTTGCAATTTTAGAGCCCCTTTTGTTTAAAGATCTGAAAGTGCTTTGCAAGCACTAAGCATCACACCATGTGACAGGCAGGACAATTGTCTCCATTTTCAGCTAGGTAAACTGAGGCACAGTAAAGTTTAGATAAGATGGACACTTGCTTCGCTCTGTAGTATGCTTGGTTCCTACTACCCTACAACAACAACAGAGGCATATTCACAACCAAGGCATCTTTCATACTGTGTTTTTTTTTTTGTTTTTAAAAAAAATAACAGCCTTGCACCATGTTGTGACAGCTATAGTGTTGAAAGAAGCACTTCTGAGCTAATAAGCTTCTGCTTTCCACAGGCCTTTTTCTCTTACTGTGATGGAAAAACGGAGCCGTAAAATAATTGAGGTAGGGATTAGGAGATTTGGTACAGCAGGCCACCTAATAACAATGGCACAAATTGAGCTTCTCTCACTGTTGTCTCATATCAAATTTTATTTGATCGATTTTACTGTATTCCAAATTGCAAGCATAAGGGTGAAAGTTGTAATTATAGTTTTATTGATTAGTCATTAAATTTCAATCAAGTTATAACTACAGGGAATGGCTATTATTTTGCAAGTAATTTTTTTTGTTTCAGGCATCTTTCCTCCACCTCCTTTCCCCTTGCACACTTAAAATAATTGCTTTGATATAACAAACTGCTTTTATAATGTGGATACTTACCTACCTAAAAGAGTGTGTTATAACAGCTGATTAGTGTTAGTAAAAGGCTTTGAGACCATTGGGTGAATGAATGTTAATCTTATTCATCTGCCATGCTACTAGATGTGAAAATAAGGCGAGGGGAGGTAAGGGGGAGTCAAAGGCAGAACATGTTCCCTAAAATTATGATATAAAATGTAAAACAAATATTAATGTTTGATGGCTTGTTATCCTTGTTGGTTTTTAAAACTAAAACATTCCCCTGTAATATTTGCATCCTAAGCAAACACAGCTGTGCAACAAACTAGACTAGAAACAGACCAGTTCTACTGAGTGATGTGCAGAACTGAGATGTAAACACATCCCTGAACAGTGTATTCATTTTTCTTTTTGATTCTAGGAACTGAGGGAATTAAGCACATCAGCGACAAAAAAAAAAGAAAAGAAAAAAAGTAAAGAAAAATGCAAATAAAATCTGACACTAGACACATTTTATATAATTAAAGTATAATAAAATTTTTCCACAATTGAATCTCACTGGAGAGGGGCTTCTGAATACCAGTACAGTGATACGGGGCTTCTCAATACCAATACAGTGATACAGGGCATACATAGCTTTCAAGAAATCACTTGCAAATGGACTGACAAAACACAAGGGTAAAGACATATAGTACACCACAACATCATCCCAAAGAAGAAGGAGTTGCAGCAGTGGCATATGGAAATAGCCACAAAGCCAACAGTTCCTGTTGTCAGCACTACCCAGTTCATCCAAACAGGGGAGGTAGCAAACAGTTTTATTGTATCCAGGGATCAGAATTCTTCTTCATCCTCTGCCTTGACATTGTCCCACATGTTTAGTCGTCATATGTCTTTACAAAGGGCTGCCAAAAGTGCTTGGAAAACATGAAATCATAAGTGGTGGAAAGGAAAACCAGATGTTTTAAAATTATTTCACTTTTAATCATCTAAGGTAGTGTCAGTAATGTGACCAGGGAACACTATTTTAAAATGGACAGTGTCCATGTTAAACAGTCACACTGTGCTTATTATGAATCTTAACTTGATGGATTGATTAGCCCAGGCTTTTTGTCAGGTTTATAATGGTGACATATGCAGTAATTAGAGGAAAGTTGGGTAAGAGTACAAACATCCTCACCCTGCCACCCGCCAACTTGCTGCAAACTTCATTTTATGGTCTGAAAGTAAGTTTATCCCAGTTTGACTGACTGACAATGTTTCCTTTCTAAGAGCCAATATGCCTGGATTCAACATGGTGAATTTTACACCCTGCTGACTTTTCCACAGAGGTGAGAAAAAAGTCATTTGGCTCTTTGCCTGGGGAAGCTAGCTAACAAACAATCTTTTCCATGTAATATTTAGATATTGTTATGGTTACAACCGGGATTTTGTGGGATAGTCAGTGAAACACTCCTGTAAGTTCTGGTCCTTTATTGGCAAACATCAGGCCTGATCTTGTCTCTTCTTCCCTTTTGTGTCTTTGTTTTAGTGTGTGGTGGCTTTGCTTCTTTCTCTTCCTGTTCCCACTTTCAGAATCTAGCCAATAACTTGCTTCCCCATTTTGCGAGAGGATTTGTGTGTTGAGAAATAACAGGGAAAGAGCTCTCCTCGCCTCTTCTGCGGTAAGATCAAGAGACTTTTTTAGTCTTGCTGGTGCACTTTGTCTTTCAGTGCTCTGAAGCTAGATCACTGCAGAATTCACTGGGCCACACCTATCCTCATGTAGACTTCCAGGGAGCTATAAGAATGGCCATACTGGGTCAGACCAATGGTCTATCTAGCCCAGTATCCTGTCTGCTGACAGTGGCCAATGTCAGGTGCCACAGAGGGAATGAACAGAACAAGTAATCATCAAGTGATCCATCCCCAGTCGCCCAGTCCCAGCTTCTGGCAAACAGAGGATAGGGACACCATCCCTGCCCATCCTGGCTAATAGCCATTGATGGGCCTATTGTCCATGAATGTATCTAGCTCTTTTTTTAACCTTGGCCTTCACAACATCCTTAGTCTTGGCCTTCACAACATCCTCTGTCAAAGGGTTCAACAGGTTGACTGTGCGTTTTGTTTTAAACCTGCTGCCTATTAATTTCATTTGGTGACCTCCTAGTTCTTGTGTTATGAGAAGGAGTAAATAACACTACAAGACGTCTCCTCCCCAAAGCATTAAAAGATCACCAGTGGCAGGTCTGGCTACATACCTGTGGTGCTGCTGCAGGATAGAATGGGCTGCCTGACCTCACTAGAAGATAGGGACTGTAAAGAAGGGAGGTGGGTGAGGGGGCCTGTTGTTTGCCCATGAAGAGCACAGTATGGGAGCAAACTTGGTGGCTGCCCTCTGAAAGCCAAGACCATCACACTTCTTCCAACTTGAAGGTGGAATGTGGGCTACTGAGAAGAGAGGAAGTCAGAATTGTGTCCTCCCAAGATCCTTTGGGGGTGAGGGTGTCAGACTGCGCCTTCTGAGGTCAGGGGTTTACGTAGCTTCATTTAAAACTAACACTTATAACAGAGCTGCACTCCGAGTTTTGGATTCCTTCCAAATCCAGAACTAGAGGGATGTTGAACTCTCATGGACTGAAATGGCCCTAAAGTTTACTTTCCTTGTGGGATCAAGATGGCTAATTAACCTCTAATCTTCTCATGCCCTTAAATAAAGAACAGCAACAACGAGATTTCAGCTCCATCCTCTAGTGGCAACTACATGGCATTTAACTCTTTTTTTTTTTTTTTTTGGTTAAAGTACTGTGATGATCTGACACTACTCTCCAGTGATCTCTGTGCTTAGGCACAGCAGGACAGTACCATATATTAGAATTCCAGTCTCCGAAGCACTTTCTGAGTGCACCTTATTGAGCAAGCTTGAGTGAGTCATCTACATGTAAAAATATAATTCTGCAGGGATTGGGGACAAGGTAACACACAATTAGCTCAGTGCAGACTAGATCTTTAAAGTTTTCGGGGGGGGGATGAGGTGAATTCACGCCTCTGTAATTTGTGTGGACCGTTGACCTCAGTTGGAGTGTACATAGGCCAATAATGAGTGCTTCTGAAATTTCCCCCTGTAATTAAATAGGTGTGAAGGAAAGTGGCTTGTTCCCTTCATTTTTGGCCCTTATATTCCAAGTCTCTCTCTCTTTTTTTTTTAAAGCATCATGGTCTGTCATCTAAAAGTTAGCCCCAGACCTGGGTACAAGATGGTTGTTTGCTAATCTTAAAACCAATAGAAAAGTTTGCATAACACTTTAGATTGCAGTTTAAACCATTGCTTTTAAACAAACATTCCCCTGCAGTATCTGCCACCCTGAGATTATTATATACACCTCTACCTCGATATAACGCTGTCCTCGGGAGCCAAAAAATCTTACTGTTATAGTTGAAACCGCGTTATATTGAACTTGCTTTGATCCATCGGAGTGCACAGCCCTGCCCCCCGGAGCACTGCTTTACCGCGTTATATCCGAATTCGTGTTATATTGGGTCGCGTTATATCGAGTTAGCAGTGTAGCTCTTAAGGGTAGCTCCTTCACAGCCAACCACCCAGGGCCCCACTCTGCTAGGCACTGTCTTTGCATAAAGTCAGTGACAGACCCTGGTTCCAAGAGTAGGGCGACCAGATGTCCCGATTTTATAGGGACAGTCCTGATATTTGGGGCTTTTTCTTATATAGGCTCCTATTACCCCCCGCCCCCGTCCCGATTTCTCACGCTTGCTATCTGGTCAGCCTATCCAAGAGCTTAATTTAAAATGAAAATGAAATTGAAATTGAGTATGGATGTATGTGAAACTAACTTCATTGTCTATTATGAGGAATTTGAAAAGTAAACAGACAGCATTATCAAATAAGGGTTGGGATTTTTTCTGTATTAATATTCTAAGGTTTTAGTAACACAGGTTAACGAAATTTGTTCCAATTGTTTAAAATTGACACTGTCCTTTTAATTTAATGACAATTCCCAGGGTGTTGATGGTAGTGTTAGGGCCTGATCGTAGACACACGTGTGTGTACACACACTACGTTTGGATTGAGTATAAAATAATTTAAACAGTTAGCAGCAGGACTTGCTGAGGCTGGCAAGACAAGCAGTGCTTGTGACTGTTGAAATGTACATTGTCTTTTGAATTAATCATGGTGGGTTTTGAAATATTCATAATTTAATCTAGGTTAGCTCTGATCTACAAATGCGGTAGTATTTTGCCAAGCCCTCATACAGGAGTGTAATTGAGCAGTGGTGTAAAGGCTGCTGAGAAGATGAAATTGCTGCCATTATGACCTAGTGGAGAAGACAGAGAAGAAGTATAGCTAGATAAGAAGGAAACTCAAATTAAAGCTGCAGCCAGAAATTGCTTGTAAATAAAGATGAATGGAGGCAGAAATCCACAGACACTGCCAACAAATTCATCATACAATTAAAGGCTGAAACAGCAAATTAGGAACTGTCAGCCACCTAACCAGCCACCCACAGTGTCTCTTGTATGCCTTCTTATACACATGCCCTCTTTCTTTTCTTCAGCTCCATCTTTGAGTTCCATCCGTTGGTGAATCTATTCAATGCATGCCTTTAAAATGACAAAGCTACCGTCTTGGTTTTGCAGCTTGGTACCTGCTTCATCTGAACTTGCATTCTTTCACTTATTATTATTATTATTATTTTATTATTATTTGTATTGTTGTAGAACCTAGAAGCCCTAGTTATGGGCCATGGGGGCAGATTTTCAACTGATGTAAGTTGTCCTACCTCCATTGACTTCAGTGCAGCTAGGACAAGTTTACTCCAACTGAGAATCTGCCCTTAATTTTTTAAGGAAAGAAGGCTGTAGGAAGGAGGAGGGGATCAAGAATCCATATTAAGGGGAAATGGTTCAGCAAACTTTGAAAGTTAGGCTTGGTCTGGGTGCAACCAACTTACGAGGGAGAAATGTTGGTTGGCCCAAGATCAGCTTCCCATTGGAAACTGCAGCTTAGCTCCAAAAGGGGTGGCAGCTGGGAGAGGAAGTCCAGCGACAAAAGTGACGCCAGAAAGGTGGAGCGGGCTAGTTCAGTGTCTGGCAGCTGGGGAGACAGGTTGAAGGGGATGCTGGAGGACAGGAGGCAGGAGCGTGGGATGCTTTGGCGTGACACGTTAGGGAGTAATTGGGTCACTGCATCCTTTAATGACCAGTCAGGCACTTGGCAAAACCGTTTTGGAAATTCCAGCCAGAGTCTCCTTAAAGATGGTAAGGAGGGAACTTGGAAGCATTGGTGCTGCCTTCCCCAAGGGGCAGCAGGCTGTTGCATTTCGTGCACGTTATTGCTCTGAACATTATAGCCCATGGAAAGTTCCATTTCTAAAACCCCATGGAGAGTTGAGATCCAAAGTACCTCGCTGTGTGGAATCTCTCTCTTCTTTCAGCGTTTAGGGGAGCTGCAGCTAATTTAATGAAGTCGTTCTTGCATCAGTATCGGAAGAAAAAGCAGGAAAGAGATCTTGGCTTTCTTATCCTCTCTGTGCTGTAAGGATTCATTCAAAGTCCATTGTGGTCAACATCTAGGCTCCCGTTGTCTGCAGGGGGCTTTGGGTCAGGCCTGTAGTCTGAATGTGGCTGCACCTCGCAGCAGTGAAAGGTGGTATCTGTGGTGGGGATAAGCTTAGTGCGCTTTTCATGTTCATTATCAAAGCAAAACCTCCAGACTTTCCAAGCTCAGCTTTAAAGCAGAAACCTGTCCTGGGTGGTCCTGTCAGCTCTGGCACTGGCTCCTCGTGTAACCCCCGGGGCAACTTGCTCTACCCCATCTACCCCATTAAAATGGAGATTATGATCCACACCCAACTTGTAAAGTGCATAAGGATCTATGGATTAAAAAATGCTAGTGTGACACCCCCTAACTCCCTTCCCATGAGTCTGTTACAGCTCCCCCCCTATGCCTGATCCACGGGGGATGTCTGTCACAGCCCCAGCTATGGGAAGTGGCTCTTTAGCTTAAGTCAGAGGGACTCTCATTTTCAATCCCTGATATCTGCCAAGATGGCGGCCGTAACACAAGTTGGGGCTGATCTGGGATTGAACTGTTGTGGGGCTTGGATACTCAGGATGAGCTTTCCGTGTTCAGGGAAAGCACATAACCCATTGGCCAGTGTATATAGCATCTTCCCCTCTGCGTGATGCACAGAGGAGATGGGTGGCATTGAACTTTATTTGAATGTCTCAATAAGGCATATAAATGTCTAAGGAATCAGATGCAAATCCTGTTCTCACCTCTCCTCTTCGCTGAATTTTTTTTTCCTACCCAAAAGCCATGGTTGGAGCTTATGGGAAGAAAAAGTGATGTTTTGGGAGATTACAATCTTCCTTCCGTGTATTACATGAACAAACGAGCCAATTTATCATTATAAACTGGAGGAGGAATCAGAACAAGCCCTGAAGAGCCACATGTTGTATCTGTTTCTTAGTAACACAATACAGAGAGGGCTATAGAGCGGTCTGTCACATGCTGCAATGTTAAATTTCAGGCAGGCTCAGAGAGAAGAACCTGTCTGGAGAGGGGATTTGTATATCTCAGTTCAGTTGATTTTATTTTTTCTCTTCAGTGGCCAGAGGAAATCCATGAACAGATTCTTTAGGACTTAGAAAAAAATGATGCTGTTGGTTAAAATCATAGGTAATAAATTAAATGAGAAGACGGTTCTAGTGGCGAGGATATAATTTTAATTAGTAAACTGAAGGGATCAGGAGAGGAATTTCCAGCTAGAATGATAATCACAGTATCTTAATAACTTATGCTAATTGATGTTATTAATCAGCCTCACATTTGAAATTAAAAAAACAAGTATTCAATCTATTAAAGGGAGCATCTTAGTTAGTAACTGAGGTGCTCAGAATCTGTCATTTACTAGAAATATTAACCTGTTTTGAGCGGCGTGTGAGAGTCTGAGTTAGAAAGAAGTTTTTGTCTGCAGAGTTGTGGGCAGATCTAATGCAAAGTGCATAACACAAAATCTTTTTGTTGCTCCTCTGTTTGAAAAGGGATTTGAAGTTAAACTCACTTTTTTGTTGGCTTTTCTACATTACAAATAATGGGTCCTCCTTTCCCCCCTCTTTCCTGGAAGTGATTGCCAAGCTTTCTGATGGTGATACCACATTCAGATGCAATCAGAGATGCATTTTTTTCTCCATTCAAATGAGTAAAGAGGGACTTCTGAGTCTCAGGGCTTGGCTATATTAGAAAAATTGCACTGGCATAATGAAATCTATTTGAAACCATCATAATTAAGAGTGCAAACCTCTAATGTAGAGGCACTCAAACAGGTTTAACTCTCACTTAAATTGGTTTAGCTCATGCTGGTGAAGTACTAATTTAAGTTAGGGTTGACCGATTTGAGTAGGTTTTCACAGTCTTAATTTTTAAAATCAGTTTCCTTAAACCAGTAGAACTCTTCTTCTGTAGCTCAGGTCTGAGGCTGCCTCATGTTCCCGCTCTATTCAGGGCTCCTGGATCTTTTGCCAGACACCTTGAGCAACGGAAGGAAAGTGAGGACCACATACTTCAGATGTAGCAAAGTGTGTGTTTTATTGGGAGGGCCGAGAATGTTTGAGAGAATCTCTGCATCATTGAGAGTACGTATTCCATAGCAGGGACACTGCGTCTGATTCTGATTGTGTAGTGGTGTCTATCAGGAGTAACTCTGTGGAATTAGACCGGCATCAAACTAGGTAGTGAGATCAGAATTAGGCCAGTTTCTTTACCTCTCTGCACAGCACCAGGCACAGTTTTGGTCCTATATAAATAAATGCTATAAATGTAATAAGTATGCTTCGTGGTTCACTTTTAAAGAGCAAGGGCCCATACAATCTGCATAAAAATCAATGAGAATTCCCAAAGACTTCAGTGGGAGTTGGATCAGGCCTCAAGATCAAGAGGCGGTGTAAAGGCCAAGGCTAACAATTCCAGTTCAGAGACCAAAGGAAAACAATTTATCTTGCCGTGCAGAATCTTTCAGGACTGGGATGAGAAATCAGGGATCTAGTACCAGCTTTGCTACAGCTTAAAGGTATCTCCTTTAGCATAGTTTTTGTGCTGTAGTTTTCCCCAAATGGCTGCAATAATTACCTTGCCTGGGTACTGTGAGATTTAATTTAATGTCTATAAAGTACTCTCTCTGCTCCTTGGATACGAGGTGCTATAGAAGTGTAGCACATTGGATTTTCATTTGATTAAGAGTAAACTTATGCAAATGGTGTTTAAGAATGAATGTCCCCAGACTGAAAAATGTTCCCTTAGCACCAGGTTGAATCATACATTAAATTTGCATGGTGCTCAACAACGAAGGCTTCCCAGCCCTCTCAGTACATAAACAAAAACTCATTAAAATTAATACGTCTTATCATAGAATCATAGAATCATAGAATATCAGGGTTGGAAGGGACCTCAGGAGGTCCTCTAGTCCAACCCCCTGCTCAAAGCAGGACCTAATCCCAACTAAATCATCACAGCCAGGGCTTTGTCAAGCCTGACCTTAAAAACCTCGAAGGAAGGAGATTCCACCACCTCCCTAGGTAACCCATTCCAGTGCTTCACCACCCTCCTAGTGAAAAAGTTTTTCCTAATATCCAATCTAAACCTCCCCCACTGCAACTTGAGACCATTACTCCTTGTTCTGTCATCTGGTACCACTGTGAACAGTCTAGATCCATCCTCTTTGGAACCCCCTTTCAGGTAGTTGAAAGCAGCTATCAAATCCCCCCTCATTCTTCTCTTCTGCAGACTAAACAATCCCAGTTCCCTCAGCCTCTCCTCATAACTCATGTGCTCCAGCCCCCTAATCATTTTTGTTGCCCTCCGCTGGACTCTTTCCAATTTTTCCACATCCTTCTTGTAGTGTGGGGCCCAAAACTGGACACAGTACTCCAGGTGAGGCCTCACCAATGTCGAATAGAGGGGAACGATCACGTCCCTCGATCTGCTGGCAATGCCCCTACTTATACAGCCCAAAATGCCGTTAGCCTTCTTGGCAACAAGGGCACACTGTTGACTCATATCCAGCTTCTCGTCCACCGTAACCCCTAGGTCCTTTTCTGCAGAACTGCTGCCTAGCCACTCGGTCCCTAGTCTGTAACAGTGCATGGGATTCTTCCGTCCTAAGTGCAGGACTCTGCACTTGTCCTTGTTGAACCTCATCAGGTTTCTTTTGGCCCAATCCTCTAATTTGTCTAGGTCCCTCTGTATCCTATCCCTACCCTCCAGCGTATCTACCACTCCTCCCAGTTTAGTGTCATCTGCAAATTTGCTGAGAGTGCAGTCCACGCCATCCTCCAGATCATTAATGAAGATATTGAACAAAACCGGCCCCAGGACCGACCCTTGGGGCACTCCGCTTGAAACCGGCTGTCAGCTAGACATGGAGCCGTTGATCACTACCCGTTGAGCCCGACGATCTAGCCAGCTTTCTATCCACCTTTAGTCCATTCATCCAGCCCATACTTCTTTAACTTGCCGGCAAGAATACTGTGGGAGACCGTATCAAAAGCTTTGCTAAAATCAAGGAATAACACATCCACTGCTTTCCCCTCATCCACAGACCCAGTTATCTCCTCATAGAAGGCAATTAGGTTAGTCAGGCATGTCTTTCCCAAGAACTCTAGAAAACAAAACCTTCATCATAGGACAAAGTGTTTCATGGGCCCAGAGCAGCTATAGCAGCAAAAATAAAGAGTAAGGGTAAAATTTTCAAAAGCATCCAGGTGATGTAAGTTCTTATAAGTCGCATTTGCAAAGCAGACTTAAGGCCAGGTTTTTAAAGGTATTTAGGGGCCTGACTCCCATTGATTTCACTGGGAGTTGTTAGGTGCCTAAATACCTTTAAAGCCTGGCCCTTGGGAGCCTAAGTCTCATTGAAAGTCGGTGGCTCCCAAGTCACTTTTGAAAATGTCACCCCAAAACTACTTTACTCCTCTGCAGCCTTGAAACCAGCCCTTGCCCCCCATTTATTCTTACTCTAGATATGCTGCCCTTGGTCAAGCATCAGTAGCATAGTATGGGGCCCAGTGTTCTATGGAAATGTTAAACCTTGATCCACAGGCTGACAGCTGGCCAGCTCAGAGAGCCAAACTTCCCATCCCCTGCTCTCCTGGCTCTTGGGCACCGGGAAGTGGTGTTGCAGTAGTACAATGCAATTGTCACCCAGGTTTGCGTTAGCATTTCCAGGTCAGAATAAGCAAGGAAAGGTCACCGTCTGAATTTAAAATCCCTTTCATCAGCTGGCTAATAGAGAGGGAGGATGGCCTAATGGTCAGGGCTCTAGCCTGGGATTTGCAGAATCCCAGTTCAAATCCCTGCTCCACCACAGACTTCTTGTGTGGCCTTGGGGCTAGACCTGCAGAGGGAATTTGCAATGCCTGCCTTCCAGTGGAATCCATAGCCCGCTGGGCCCTAAGGGTGAGCGAGGAGACGCTCCGCAGCAGCAGGACTTTGGTGCTTGTGCGCATGCACACTGATAGAAAAGTAGGGGACTTTTCCAGGAGAAATTTAGGCACTGTGGAAATTTAGGTGCCTACAGAGTTAGGTGGCAGCTGAGTAGGGGTTTTGAGGATCTAAACTTCGGATGTAGGTGCCTAAAGTGTCAGGTGGGTTCCTAAATCCCTTTGTGGATCTAGCCCCTAGTCTCTGGGCTTCAGCTCCTCATCTATACAATGGGGATAACAGCGCTATCTTAAAGGGGGGGTTGTGAGGATAAAGACGTTAAAGATGGCGAGGTGCTCAGCTACTACAGTAATGGAGGCCAGATAAACGCCTAAAATAGATCTAAAGTGCAAGGACCGTGGCAGACTACAGACCAAAATGGCCCTCTGGAGCTGCTCTCCCAAGTCACAAAGCCGGGAATAGCACTGTACCACGTGTGTTCCCATTTCTGAGGAAAACATGTCCTGCATCAACCCAATTTAAATGTTCTACATAAGCCCTCAATAGCAATGCGTAATACCCGGTCTGTTGTGTTTCNCTAGTGAAGGCAGGGGGCTGGACTCAATGACCCTTTGGGGTCCCTTCCAGCTCTATGAGATAGGTATATCTCAATATATTATTTAATATTATTTATTTAAATGCCTCTGAAGCATGCATTAGTACATGGGTCTAGTGCAGGAGCAGTAGTGTGGTTAACTACAAATAAGTTCACGATCCTGACAACCAGCTTTCTCTTTCCCAAATACTGCAAACGAGTTCGTACGAATCGGTTAGCCTGAAATACAAAGCATTAGAACAGAACACAAACTGGTAATCCAGGTGGGATTTGATTATTATATTTTGTTTAGAAAAATAATAAAATAAGGAAATAGAAGGTTTTAGCTTCAGCTGTGTCTAAAGACTCAGAGGAGTTTGGATTTCTTTTTGAGATCTGCATTGGCACCTTACAATCAATTCCGAGTAAGGAGCAGAGTATATTAAAAATTGCAATGCGGACTGACTTGTGCCTCTGAAGAACACTGTCTTGCCAGTTTCTGGGTAATGTGGTTATTACTCTCCAGCATTCGTGGTACTTTCTACCTGCAGAGGAATCTCTCCTGGACTACTTCTTAAATCTTGAATACAATATGACGCATGAGTAACGGTGTGTCAAGCTCCACTGGGTTTCTTTGAAATACGGGATGTAGTCTAATGAGGATGGCCAGAGGTGAAGTGGTATGGAAAATAAGCATAGTTTCTCCTGGTCAAAATAAGTCCGATCCCCACAAGAAAACGGGCATTTCCTAGTTATTGGACGCAGTTAAAGAAGTGGATATATTGGTCATCTCCCTAATATTTAATGTAAAGTAAGAAGCAGTTTTTCAGCCCAATCACAAAAGGATTTCTGGTTTGTTTTATTGATGTATATAAAAATGCAAAACTTCAAGTAAGGAGATTTTACAAGCTTTGATAGTGTGTTCAATCGTGCTGAATTTAGTGATTGCATTATAACTCTTATTAGACAGTGCTGTACCCTTCTATGCCAATTCGTAATGACCTTGCTTCTCAGAATGATAATGATAGATGTCATTTACCCCTAAAACAAAATTATCAATCCCCTCAGGATGGGAAATGGAGGAATTGTGAATCATTACAATGTCTCCATTCCCCTATTAGTAAATTCAGTGGAGTAAGATGGCCAAAGAGTAAGTGGGAATATGAAGTAGCTGGTGGGGCTGAAAGGAAGTATACCACTGAATAATGGTGGAAATGCTTTTACCTCTCTGGATTGGTCCTTTCTTTAGCAATTATCATCACACTGTATGAGCTCTGCCCTTTGCTGATTTCTCTAATATCCAGGGCCGGCACAACCCATTAGGCGACCTAGGTGGTCGCCTAGGGCGCTACTATTTGGGGGGCGCCGGCGCCCCGGTCGTCAGTGGAATTTTGGGGGCGGGACCTTCCGCCGCCACTGTCGGGGGCGGCATTTTGGGGGCGGGACCTTCCGCCGCCTAGGGCGCCGAAAAAGCTGGCGGCGCTCCTGCTAATATCAGTGGTGATCTGCACATATCTTTAAGGTTCCTCTGGATAATCTCTTCTTTGTGCTTTCACTGTTCCCTATCTATGGCATGATCACAGGTGTTCCTCATGAAAAACTCATGTAAAGTTATAAGAAGGCCTGTCCTCTTCATCTTTTATTAATCAGCTTGTGCTGAGCACCTTTTAGTTATTTGCCTCCTCCTAAGTGAGATAAAAGTTCCCCAAGAACTAATCTTCTCTACAAACTTCTATATGCCACATAAGGTGGAATTTTCAAAAGTGCTCAGCCCTGGCCTAACTTTGCTCCCGTTGAAGTCAGTGATAAAACTCCTGTCAACAGGTCAACCCCGAGTGCTTCTGAAAACCCCAGTGTTAACTTGCAGCAAGGGCTTGCCCACATGAGGAGGTTGCAGTAGTTTAAGTGAGTGTGGTTTTTAAAGTGTGATGTAGTTGAATCAGCCCGAAAGGCTGTGTAGACACTCCTATTTCAGTTTAAACCAGACGTACTTTGGCTTTGCTGCAGTTGATTAGGAACAGGGTTCAATTACATTGAAATAAGCCACATCCACCAAAATAAGTGTCTGTGCAGGAGTTTGGACTGGTTTAACTAGAAAATTAGATCAATATTTGGGCTTCAGGAGTTTGGACTTCAGGTACTAACAATAATAATTAAGCTAAAGCATATTCTAATCCAATTCTGACCAGAAGATGGCAGTCTTGATACACAGGTGAAGTCTAGTAGTTAAAACATTTTCTTTGCAGAGATGGAAAAACTGCATGTTTCCTTCAGTTAATTTGAAAAATATACCCTCTTAGCAAGATGAGGATAAGTGCTAATGATAAAATACACACATTTTTAGTGGCGATTGCCCCCAACAAGCAAACGCAACTAGGAAATTAGAAGTGCGCTTAGATTTATGACTCATTACACGTTTCACAAGGTTCATCTGGTAATGATTTAAGACCAAATGTTTTGAAATTCATGACTCTTTCCAGCCATAATTATAACACTAAAAGGGTAATAAGACAACAGGTGCTAATATTGTCACATTAGCCAGCCTGCTCTGTAAAATAAAGCTAGAAGCATAATGATGCCATTAAGACCAATTTTTATTATTTGAGCTTATATCTAAAGTACTTCATCCTTTGTTCAGATGTCATGATTAGCATGTATGGACACACTGGTGTGAGGAGAGCTTGTAAACTTCAGACTGAAGTCAGAAGAGATTGCATAGCACTCTATATCGCCAGAGTTTGGGAAATAAACAATATATATATAGGGCAAAAGCCATTTTCTCTCTAAGCAATAATCAGGATCCTACACTGTCTGCTTTTCCACTGACTTCAATGGGCCAAGAGCTCCCTAACAAATCAGTTTTGCCCCACATACAGAGGCCAATCAGAACAATTGTCTGGTGCCTTAATGAAGGTTGAGGTTATCTGGAGCCTGTCTCTATGTATCCAGAAGTGATGAAGGGGTATAAACTTCTGACAGAAACAAAGGGCCAAATTCATTCCTCTTTTAGCTTCACTGCAGTCAATGGGATTGCACCAGGGATGAACTGGATTCTAAATTCTTCGTGTGCTGAGTGCACAGTAAGCGTGCTCTGGACTGCACTGTTCTCCATGAGTCAGTGGTGTCAGTCTGTGCAACATTAACTTCTGTTACTGAGTTTGCAGAGTGTCTCTGTGCAGAATCAAGACAGGTGCTGTGGAGCTAGCTGTTGCTGAAGACAAGCGTCGGTTCTTAATTTCTCTCTTTTAACAGCTCCTGTGTCATGGCTAGCGTGTGTCTAGATATGAAGTTGAGAATATAAAAGTAAACCGAGGCCGGGTGCTGCTTGGTGGGAATATGTTGTGATTAGGATAGTCAATGAGATGTCACCATGTAGGAAGCTAACATTCTGTACCTGCTTATGTGCCAGACACAATGCCAACGGATACATTTGGCTGCTCCTACTCTCGTTCTAGTAATAGTGTTTCATTAACTTTCCCTAAGACCCCATACAGCAGTGAGTTCTGGGCAAATGCAGGGAGTCTCTCCTTGTGGACCTCATTAGGAGATCGTGACCTACAGCTGTAGATTTAACCCTCCGTGATCTGAAACTCAGGGGCATTTGTGAGGGACAGATGTACTCATGTAGCTTAAAATTTTACACTAGACTTTCTAAGTCAATAGTCATTTAAAGCTGAAGGCCAGTGTCTTTGGATGAAAAGCATCACTGGTACACACTATGCTAAGAAAGCAAATGATAGGACATGTATTGATTACATTATCTTAATTCATGCTGCGTTACCTGTAAGCCTCTGAAGTGCTTTAAGTCTGAGTACGGTAAATCAATTGAAAAGTCCCCGTCCCCCCTGCCCCCCTTCTCTCAACTGAAGTTGAGGTTGTTACATTTTCATCCTGTGGCCCAATAGGCAGGTGTGACATTAATTTTGCATGCTTTCCCTTTGAAGGCCAGGGCTCGGATCACATCAGAAGAATGCTTAGTTGTTACTGATAGTAAGATACACATGCAAAAACAATAAGGTAACGAGTCATAAGTTCAGATGTACAGTGAAAATGTCAGTGTTCTGTCTAGCTGCAACAGTCTTTGCACAAAAACTTGTGAGCAAAGAGTGCCCTATGGAACCTATCTGACAATAGACCCTGGGATGACATTAGCTTTTACTTTCTTTCATACCAGTACAATGCAATCACTTGTTTTTGTTCTTGTGCAGTGAAATATTCCCTTGTAGCTCAAATTCAAATCGGAAAAACATCAAAGTTAATATGAAACAAAATGGAAGGCACTGCAAATATCTGGAGAAAATAGATAGATACATTACTTTGTAGCCACCCCTCTCATGCCAAAATTGCAACGCCACAGAAGTCAGGAAGCCACGCTGGGCTCTTTGTACCCCCTTGGTTGGGTAGATTGTTTTTCATCTGAAAGCCTTTTTAAAGTTTTCTTCCTGCCTCCGTACTTTTAAGGAATAAAAAGCTAATGTAAGGACATGGAGTGTTATGAAGCATGAAGTTCTATAAATATTTATGCTGAACTACAAAAAAAGTTGACAATTCTTATTTTCTTGACATATTGGGGTCATTTGTTGTTTTTGACCCCTGGAATTGAAGCACACATGGAGTGGTACACCTCTTTAGAATGACTCTTGACTATTGCAAGTACAACAGGATGAGCTAGCGAGTTAAAAGAGAATTTATTTCATAGCTACTTTTGAATACAGACGTTAAACTTTACACCGTGTTTATAAAAAAAAAAAAAAGGTAGTCCTACAAGCTACCAGTCATGCTTATTCAATTTATACATCCTGACAACAAGCTATTAAATTTAATATGCCTAATGAAAACATTAATGTATACAAGTTAGTTGCTTAATTTATTTGCAAACTCTGAGTCTGAATTCATTTTTGGAGGAATAGATTTCATCCAGGTTACTTTTTTTATTATGTGCACTTGCCTTTGAATGCAAAACATTTTAACACACATTTAATTTTAACTTCATTTTGGGGCCAAATTCTCTATTGTGCCTTTCCTGTACTAGGCTAAGGTGGGTCTAAGCCACCTTTGTACTTTTCATTATCTAGCACCAGCCCCCAGCACAAGCTACAGTAGCCCCATGCTACTTTGTTATGTTGACTGATAAGACTTTTATATGCAGTGTTGTTGTAGCTGTATTGGTCCCAGGATATTGGAGAGACAAAGTGCGTGGGGTAATATCTTTTGTTGGACCAACTTCTGTTGGAGAGAGAGACAATCTTTCGAGCTTACACAGAGCTCTTCTTCCGGTCTTAGTACCCTTCACCTCTGCAGAGTCCTAGGATCCTTCGTCTGAGCCTGAGTGTGACAGATTTGCATGTAGACAGAAGGAGGGGTTGGACTCAAGCCTGAATCTGAGCTCTGGTCTATACTACAGAATTACTTTGGTATAACTATGTCGCTCAGAGGTGTGAATAATCCACATCCCTCCGTGACAGTTATACTGACAGGGTGGGGGGGGTTTCCATACCCCGAGCAACAACAGTTTTAGCGACGAAAGCGCCAGTGTAGACATGAGATGACAGGAGAAGCTCTTTCCCGTTGGCTTAGAGCGTCTTCATTAAAGTGCTACAGCGGTGGCTTACATTGCAGTGTAGCCATACCCAGAGTAGGGATAAAGAACAGGAGTACTTGTGGCACCTTAGAGACTAATGAATTTATTTGAGCATAAGCTTTCGTGGGCTACAGCCTACTTCATCAGATGCATAGAATGGAACACACAGAAGATATTTATACATACAGAGAACATGAAAAGTTGGGAGTAGCCATACCAACTGTAAGAGGCCAATCAATTGAGATGAGCTATCATCAGCAGGAGAGAGAAAAAAACCTTTGAAGTGATAATCGAGATGACCCATAGAAGGTGTGAGGATATTTTAACATGAGGAAATAGATTCAATTAGTGTAATGACCCAACCATTCCCAGTCTCTGTTCAAACCTAAGTTAATTGTATCTAATTTGCATATTAATTCAAGTTCAGCAGTCTCTCTTTGGAATCTGTTTTTGAAGTTTTTTTGTTGCAAAATTGCCACCTTCAGGTCTGTCACTGAGTGGTTAGAGAGATTGAAGTGTTCTCCCACTGGTTTTTGAATGTTATGATTCCTGATGTCAGATTTGTGTCCATTTATTCTTTTGCGTAGAGACTGTCCGGTTTGGCCAATGTATATGGCAGAGGGGCATTGCTGGCACATGATGGCATATATCACGTTGGTAGATGTGCAGGTGAA
>QXTE01000030.1:7807740-7837223 GCA_003942145.1 Platysternon megacephalum | reverse complement strand
ATCATAGCTAGGAGAAAGCTGGGGGTGGGGGGTTAGTGGGTGATTGATTGTTGTAATAAGCCATAAATCCAGTGTCTCTGTTCATTCCATGATTTTTAGTGTCTAGCAAAGTTATGAATTTAAGCTCCCAGACTCGTCTTTGGAAGGTGTTGTGCAGGTTTCCTTTGAGGATGAGGACTGAGAGGTCAGATATAGAGTGATTGCTTTGTGAAAAGTGTTCACCCCCAGGATATGGTGGTTTTTGTCTTACTGTTTTTCTGTGTGAGTTCATTTGAGAGCGTAGTGATGTCTGGTTTCACCCATGGAGTTGTTATTGGGGCATTTAGTGCATTGGATGAGGTATGCCACGTGTTGTGATAGGCGTGTGTAAGACCCATGGATCCTGAAAGGTGTGTTGTGTGGGGTATTGATCATTGTAGCAATGGAGATGCTGGTTTTGCATCTGTTGTTCTGGCAGGGTGTGATGCCATGTTGAGTTGATGTGTTCAGTCTGTGGGGAGCTTGCGTCTGATGGAGAGATTGGTTTGAAGGCCAGAAGACTTTTATAGGCCATTACATCAGCACAGCAGGAGTGCAAGTACACTGACCATGTCTCTTTCTGCCCTCTCCCTGCCTCGTCTGTCAGAGCCTGGGAAGAGAGCTGGCACCAAGCCATTATAGCAGTTCTGCACCAGATAGGGAATCTCTCTCTGACTGGAAAATTCTACAGGGGTGGTTTCTGTCTCCTTTACACTGCTGGTGTGATGTAAAAGGGCCTTAGCATAGGGCAAAATCTAGTCCTTAATCTTTAAAAATACCCTGTTATTCTCAGGCTTTCCAGTGTTGTGATAAGTTACTGTTCTATGCAAATAAACCACTGCTATTGTGTTGTTAAGACAGAGATTTTAACGGTAGAAAAGCCAAAAGATTCGGGGATCAGATTCTTCCACTGCACAGTATGAGGAACTCCCATTGTGACAGGGAAGCACCTCCGCTGACAGATCAATTGGGTCCTGGTAGCCATAACCTAGGAATATGTAAAAAAACAAAACAAACAAACAAACAAAAAAAACCCTTGGAGCGTCTCAGTAAACTGACTTAAGGGGCAAGAACAGAGGAGCCTTGCAAGGAGGACCCTAGCTGAATTCAGGGGGGAAGCTTAGGAGCAGAGTCCTGTTTGTTTCCAAAGGAAAAAAGCAGGAAGAGAGGAGCGTATGAGGATGCATACGGTGCTGAGCAGGGTGGGGATTTGGTATGTTTATATGAGTTACTTGCATCCTGGCTTGGGAGAGTTATTCTTCCTGCAGCACTTTTACCTGTACTTCTTTTTATGTGGCAGTAGGGACTTCCAATACAGACAGGCCAGAAATACAGAATGAAAATGCCACACACACCTGTTAAAGTTATGTAATTTCCTATCTATGCAATCACACATTAAAAAAAAAAAAATCAAAGAATTCATCACTTGAGGCAACACTACCCTTCAAACTGAGCTTATTTAACTCTTACCATCCTCACAATAACATCTAAACGCCCTCACACACCTACTCCTCGCCTGAACAGCCACCACCCCTTTGCTTCAGCCATACAAACTCGCCCGCAGTGCCTGGGGCCCCATTCCTCAAAAACCACACCCACATGCAACCTTAACTGACCTCAGATTATTGTGTGTCGCAATAACAGGCAGCTGGGGAGAGCCACTAGTTGCAGTGAACCCTTTATGGCACCCAGCCTTGAGACTCCCCTTCTTGGATGGCAGGTCTGTTGGCTGGAGAGGCCAGGAAACATCAGTGCCAGGACTTGCTTCTCCCTGCAGTGGCTGAGCTTCACCATGCATTTGAAGGGACTCTTTACAATAAATATTTTTATTTCCATCCAGTGCTCGGTGATGTGTTCCTCAATCTTGGTCACTAGAGGACATAATGTGACTGTCTTGCTTATTTGGCAAACAAGCACATGCAAATTGATCTGGAGAAAAGTCTTCCCACGTGTCCTATTTACAGTGCTAATATTGAGAAGGATTCCTGTGACTTCGAAATAACTTTCAAGCTTTCCCCTTTTCTTTAATGATCCCTTACCCCAAATCCGCTTCTGCTTTGAGAGTCACTTTCAAATTGAAACATTTGTGGAGGACACTTCCATTTTTCATTAGTGTAGCGTTGTACATTCTGATTTCAGCAAGCACACAGCCCTGTCTGATAGTGAGTATGTAAGTGTCTCACCAACAGTTTTTAAGATTGACTCCGAAATATACAAACTGTTTCTCAGTTTTGCAGGTTTCACTGTGTGGAAGGAAAAGAAAACAAATTAACTTTATAAGGGAAGTGGACTCAGGTGTGTGTAGTCTAATTATAGGCTTCTTTTACAGGTTGCCTGTCTAATACGGGTTCCTTCTGAAGTTGTAAAGCAGAGGGCTCAAGTTTCTCCTTCATCCAGTACCTTTCAAGTTCTTTCCAACACCTTATATCAAGAGGTAAGGTCTGATCAAAACTTGTGAATTATAGCCACTTCCAACTGTTCTCCAAGTCCAGTGCTGTATGTTCCTAGCTCCTTTGGCTAAGCGTTATTGGCATGTTACATTGGAATAGAATGCTAGCGAGTTATGTTGCTTCTCTTCCTATTTGGGGCATCTGCACCTGGAAACATGGGTTAAAATCCTCTAGTTTCTGTAATGCCTTATGCGGTAATTTAACTCTTTCAAATCAGTCTGCTGGTTCCATGGCCTCATTAGTAGCAGAGCTGCCTGTGCTACAGCTAGGGTTAATGAATTGAAGCATTTAAAGTTCTCATGGGATTTGCAGAAAGAAAATGTCATTAGCATAACGTTTATGGTACTGCATCCTTTCTGCAGTGCTGATACACATGCCTGGAACTGTTGGATCCTTTACTTTCCCTTGTGTGTGATAGGCAGAAGCAACATCCCAGGGAGATTACTTTAGCACCCATTGTCAGGGAAAGCATTTCACATGTATCCCTGAGGGTGACTCGTCCTCCACGGCAAGTCGTCCCTTAACCCGAATGGTTATATCACGCCTGAGGCCCGTCACAAGAACTGAATCCCTTCCTGCAGAGTTGATTCTCTTTGTACCTCTACTCCAGGAATGAGTGGAGCAGGTTGGTGGTTGGAGCAAAGCCTCTAAGCTCTACTTCCCGCATTTCCAAATAGAAACAAGTTTCCACTAACGCCCTTTAATCCCCATAAGGATGTGTCTCCAGCGTTTCCTGGATACTACCCAGGAGCATGGGCCAAGTTTCCTCCATGTCCTTTTAAGCCAATAGGATCCTTCCTCTGTCTGAGGCAGTCATCTGAGCATTGTGCTTCAATATCTGCTACTGACCAGGTATCTGGCTGTGAAATTCTGAGCCAGCAAACTCAGTTGATAGAAGGAATATTGGGCACGTGTCTGCATAAATGCTGGGGAAGAGTGTGATTTTAAGTTTCAAAGGTGCTGTTGGAGTGGCAGCTTAGACTCCAAACTATAAAAAGCTTTCCTTGATATTTCTGGAGTCTCATTTTCCCAGAAATCAGGGCCCTGGAGAGACTGTACCAGCCAAGGACTATATTAAAACCCTTTCTGTGAAAGGTGGCACTCATCTTCCTCGCATGCTTGTCAATACTGTGATTCTGGCTCTGTTCTGCTTTGCTCCGTAAATGTAGGTCAATGCACTAGTCAGGTAATGCGCTCTATGAGGGTGTGACTAACGTGTTTTGCATTGATTGGTCCATGTAGAACCTGCTGGTGTGCACTAAAAGTTGGCAAGCACGCTTTAGCATAGTACTGAAGAGCACATTTAGTGCACACCAGCAGGGTATACATGGACCAACACGTTAGTGCGCTTTAGATATCACACCCCTGTAGTGTGCATTGCTGTGCTATGTAGTCAAGCCCTAAAGTGTTGTGTGGAGGCTATAATCTCTCTCTCTCCTTAAAGGTACATGCTTTCCCTGCCACAGCTCTTTCTACCTCCCATACTATGTATCAATCTTGGATACTTATTTGGCCTCCATCACCATAGTATCTGAGTGCCTCACAATCTTTAATATCAGAGGGGTAGTCGTGTTAGTCTGGATCTGTAAAAAGTGACAAAGAGTCCTGTGGCACCTTATAGACTAACAGACGTATTATTCATCTGACGAAGTGGGTATTCACCCACGAAAGCTTATGCTCCAATACGTCTGTTAGTCTATAAGGTGCCACAGGAGTCTCTTTGTCAATCTTTAATATATTTATCCTCACAACCGTGAATGGGGCAGTGCTATTATCCCTATTTTACAGTTGGGGAAACTGAGGCACAGAGGCTAAGTGACTTGCCCTAATCACACAGTCTTTAGTAGAGCAGGGACTTGAACCCAGGTCTCCCGAGTCCTAGGCTAGAGCCCTAACCACTGGACCTTCCTTCCTTTATATAGTTGAAACTGGGCTAGCAGCATTGATATGCTCAGAGCCACAGTTGTTGCTAAAACTGCTTCGGACATTGTGCAGACAGGGCAGATGGAGTCCTAAGCTTTACCATCTCAGATCCAAGATGGAGGAATGATAGAGCAGCCTTGCAAAATTCTGCTTGTTAATTTCCTCATGATGGAAAAATCAGTTTCCAGACTCTTCCTCTCCCTGCTACCTTTAATTAATAAAAATAATAATAATAAAAAAAGCGGGGCGGGGGGGGGGCTATTGAGGAAAGGCTGAGTGGATACGTTTAGGCAAAGTCCTTTTGCATTAGTTTGCAATATTTAATTTGTGGGTTAGGCACTCAGGGTAATTTTTTCTTTTGCCTGAGTGTTAAATACTATGGTCTACATTTTGAAAAAATATCTGCCGACTTTTGCTGAACTTGAGACACCTGTAAAGGGGGAGGATGAGCTCTGTATACTTCTCAAAATCAAGCCCCTTTCAGGTGTCAGGTTAGGCACCCAAAACCAGCAGTCATTAAAAAAAAATTAGCTCTAATTTTTCCATCTTTGTCATCCTTCTGGTGAGCCTGGGTGAGCAGATTTTATAGCTGGGCTAGTACACTTTTTAGGCTGACGTTACAAGGCTGCAGCTCTCCGACAACTCCAGTTATGGGAAAATAACGTCTGCTTTTCCTCCTCTTTTCTTTTTCCATCCCATCCCTGACCCACAAGATCTACCGGTGTTGGAGATACTGTCATAGAAGCACTGAAAGGAGAACTGAACCCTGATATACACGCAGTGCATAAATTCTATCATCTAATTACAAATAAAACATTTTAAAGTCTTTCCTAACAGTGACTCTGAACCAGAGCAATTAAGAAACCAGACATATGGCCAGCTTGTCATCCTAGATCCTTGAACATCCTGCTACTCTGCTTACATATGCATTTGGAAGAGTGGAGGCTTCTAGCTCTGCAGCTGCGCATGGCAAATATTAGGTAGTCAGAGTATGAAATAATGTATTTCTCTGCCTTCCTGCTCTTCTGATTCAAGTTATAGGGTCTGTTTTCTACTTGAGGTGTATGGATATCTGATTATTCTTAGCACTGGTTAAACATGCTTTGAAAGGAAGATAAAACCCACTGGTGTGGTAAACCTTGGAAGACAGTGTTCAGTGCTATAATCAATATGATCAATTCATTAGAAGTTCAGGTCTTGCTCTCAGTAAGGCTGTAATACCTGCCATGTAATTAATCATCAGTAAATTGTAGTATCTGCTAATGTAAGTCTCTATAGCTGAAGCTTTCATTTGTTGCTTTACAGGGTATTCAAGGACTTTATCGAGGTTATAAAAGCACAGTATTAAGAGAGGTAAAACACTTGTTTTCTGTTTTGAAATTGTTCTGTTGCACTGTGTCATATCTTGTTGGGAAAAAGAAATCGTGGTACAACTGCGTCAAACAGATGGCTCTGCAAACTTTCAATACAAATATTTCATTCTAGGTAAGTTAACTAGCTATGGGTATGTAATGGGAGCTTAGATAAAACATGGATAAGCATCTTTGATATACAAGTGGCAACTAATCTGTGCCTCAGTCCTCTTAGTTTTGATGCTGCGTGGATGTAATCGAATGGAAATGTATCAATTATGTAGAAATACAAAATAAAGTATTGGTAAAATTGTGTACGTTCTGTGACGTGCATCCAGTAAGTGTTTATACACAGGGTGGCACTATCTGGCTCTCAGTCCCTGTTTCTGTGTAAGAAATACATACAGCTTTTCACAGCAAGACGTATAAATGTAATGCAACTTTCTTTGACCCTAAATCCAAGGAACGCTGTCATAGGGAAGAATAAATACTGAAAGTACAGTTTACGCAACTAAGCTAAAATTTTTTTTTAAAGGTTAAAAATATTGGTGAATCTCAGGATTTGCACTTTCTTTAATGTGTTGTTGCGACACTTTGTCAAAGAGGGAGACTTCTTTTAAAAGGAATTAAAAATTCTTCTGTTGAATTTTGTGGGCCCAGTCTGTTCCCGCTGAATTAATTGGGAGCAAGATCAGAGCCAGCATGCAATTTCAGTGTTGTCACTCTCTTTAGGTATTAGTTGTGGTTTTGGCCCTGATTCTGTAATTGGATTCCTTGTGAAGCCCTGCTGAAGTCAGTGGGAGCAGAACTCTGCCCTCGGGAATCTGATTGTATGATCGAAGCATTTATGTTGTAATGATTTTTTTTGTCTTTGAATATGCTTCGTCTGTGACTTGCCTATAGCTCTCATTTGGAGAGTGCAAGATGAATATGGATTCCCTCTACATATTAGTATTGGGAGGATTCCCAACAGTTATATTGTGATTCTAATCTTAGAACTCCCTTGCACTGTAAAAAGTATTGAGTAGTACATTTAAACAAAAAAACTTTGCTTAGATTGTAACGTGGTGATATGGGTTTAAACTTCTCGTGCAGGCTTGTCATTTGCAAAAGTAGAAATTGCATTGTGAACACTTTAGAGAAGGATACAGGATTGGTTTCCTCTGAAAATAATAGTACAGAATTGTGCTTTACCTATTGTGTTTAGTTAGGTGTAGCACATGTATTTTGTTCTTAAATGTCACTTAGCTAAGCAATCAGGGTTGGATCTTAGCCTTTTTAAAAAACTCAGAATAGATTTTTACCATTAGAAAAGATATATTCATTATTTATATTACCATTGATAGTAATGCTAACTAATTAGCATTTGAAAGCCTGCTTTCAGCAGCATTTATTGCTTTAAAGAACTTTCGTTCATGCCTAAAACTGTATTCAGGGATAAAGATATATGTATTGTGTAAACCTGACTACATAAAGTAAGAAAATCCCAAATATAGTGTTGCTTTAAGTACCAACAAATGTTAATGCCAGAGTTTATTTTAGCCACTCCAAATGTTTCAAAAATTAGTTATTTGTGTGAAGATGGCACTTGCTTTTCTGAAACAGAACCCCCACCACAGCTTCATCCTGTACTTATTTTCTGGCTCACTAAACACATGTTATTCCCTCTGATTTCATCTGGAGGCAGGCAAAAGAGGGCAACAAGCCTTTTTGATTTCTCCGAGGGGTTCTGAATAAATGAATAAATTTAGATGCCATAGAATACAGATTTTGCATACTAACAGATAAAACACATGGTTATAACTGGATGCAAGTCTCTTTAAAATTTGTTTTGACATATGTCAGGACGGTAATTAATTTCCAGGCCCTTCTCCTAGCCCAGTGTGTGACCCTTCCGAGATAACTTTGTTTACCCAAAATAGCAGGACTTTGTCAGAAATTTAATTGGGGTCCTTTCTACGATGTATATTCATAAATGATCCTTCAGAACTGATTTCAGTTGAAATATTGCTTTTTTGGAGTATCTGTCCAATAGAATGAGAAAAATTATTGCCTAATGAAATGTGGTTTCTCTTCAAAATGAAACAAATAATAGGTGATCTGTTTAAAAAAACAAAACCCCCTATCCTTTTAACACAATGTTAAGACTATCACATTTTGTGACACTAAATATTGCTCTTTGCAGTGAAGTGTCCATTTGATAGTCTGAGTAAAAGCAGCACATTGAACTCTTAGCTGGAAATGTTGTAAAGCTGAAACTTTTGCTGGGTGTTCCCTCCCCTCCCCTCCCCCTACCTACTTTTAGAATGCATTTCTTCCTTCCTTCAGCAGAAGGTCTTCTAGAAAAGCCTGTGTTAATTCATTAGATACCTCCATGTGTTCCCTGTATTGTATGCACACAGTAACATTTAATTCTAGCTGAATCTGATGTTTATGGAATCTCTTTGCATGCTTCAGCTTTTGCTTGCACAAAGCCATTTTAGTTACAGAAGAAAGGGAGTTTCAGTATATGGCCTTCAGTGTTGGATTTTTTTTTTTTTAAATAGGGCCTAACATATTGATTAACTTCAATGGAGGAGCAGAGTGGAGAACTGAGCCACTAAAGATTCTCTCCTAACTCAGAGCAGATGGCTAGTACATGTCTCTCCCCCTTCCCCTTTGGTTTCCACAAATTTCTCATTCCCCTTTTAGTGTCTCTTCCCTCTCAAACCCCATTTCCTATTGGTACCTACATCTTCCTCCATTTTGCTTCAGTCTGCCTTTGAGCTGACCCCAGAACCCAAGGGAGATTAGGTGCATTGCAATTGTGGGTCTGTTCCGCCACACATGCACTAGCATTGCTAGCACCAGCCTGAAAGACACACACTCATGCCCCCGGAAGAGAGCTGCTGGGCTAGAGCACAAGGAGGGCTGGGCTACGTGATCGCTCAATGAGACTTTCCTGTCTGGATAAATGGCAGGACACAGAAGGCTGTGAGAAGACATGGAATTCTCATGATGTCATTTCCAAGTGAGAAAGACACTTTCTAGGGTGGTAGTACACCATTTTGTAGAAAGTAGATCATGCTAGTGAGAGGGGGTGTGAATTATCACTTTCCCCAACACCGAAAAATTTTGTTCACAAAAACTCTCCAACAATCTTACAGCAAGGCAAGAGAAAATATCCATTATAAGGTCTCCAAAATTTCTTAATTTACTTCTTCTGCTGAGACTCTACACAAGCAAACTGAGCCAGAGTTTTAATTCCTGCATAATTCATTTTATTAACTATGACCAAGTAGAACATCTGTTAAAATTCCATAATGTTAAGTTCATGGGAAAAAGAGAGCAAACCCCGAGTTCTCCTTGGAATTTTTCCATTTACATTAATGCTACAGCCTTCTAACAGATGTCTTAAATGGACATTGCTATCAATGAGACTACGAGACAAATGAAAATGAAGCACCTTGTCAAATCTCGCTATTTACCATAGCTCACTGTATAATGAATGACTTCTCTCTATGCATCTCTGTGCGCGTATATGGTAGCTTCACAGTAGCAATAGCATAGTTAAGGTTGAAATGTCACTTTTGTTGTAAATTACTGCTAGTGCTTGGAAAATGCAAAGTGCTAATTTAAAAAAGCCCAATAATTTGTCACTTCTAAACATATTACAGCTGGATTGAAAAATGTTTATGCTTGTCCCAGCCCAGGAGTGAACTGAAGAAGAAATAGTAGGTGGTCTTCAGCTCTTGGCGGTTTTTTTTGCTCACCGATAACCTGACAGAAGCTTTGCTTTAGAAGATCAAGCCTGGCATTTGAATGGTCTTGAATAAATGTGCACTTTGTACTTAGCCTTGTCTGAGGAAACTTGGGCTCCCATCCTGCAATGGTCTTCCAGCAGCTGGATGTGACCTATTGAAGTCAAAGCAGCAGTGCCTGGGCAGAGTTAATTGCAGGATCAGGGCCTTCATGTCAAAGTAAAAACACTGGGGGTTTGGATCCAGTCATGGGCTGATGAGTGGATTCAAACCTTTAGGAAGGTCTTTACCTTCAGGAAAATGGATCAGAGTGTTACCTCAGATGGCGCTTAAAGTAGCCAAGAGTGCAAATGAGTAAAGGCAGTAGCCAGCTTGTTACTGGAAGGGGAGAGGACATTTCAGCTATATCCCTTCTGAGAGAGTGAACCAGTTATGAGGAAATCTTGTTGACATCTTAGATGGCAGCCCCCCAATGAAACACATAGCCAGGGTGGGTGCAAGGATGTTTCGCGTCCTAGGCGAAACTTCCACCTTGCGCCCCCCGGCGGCAGCTCCCCCCGGCCCAGGGAGCCATTCGGCAGGTCCCCGCCCCAGCTCACCTCTGCTCCACCTCCTCCCCGAGCACGCCGTCGCCGCTCCACTTCTCGCGCCTCCCAGGCTTGCGGCGCCAATCAGCTGTTTGGCGCCGCAAGCCTGGGAGGCGCGAGAAGCAGAGCGGGGCGGTGTGCTCAAGGGAGGAGGCAGAGCAGAGGTGAGCTGGGGCAGGGAGCAGTTCCCCTGCGTGCCGCCCCTCGCCCTTACTTGCTGTAGGCACCCCCTCCCTATGCCGCCCCCCGCCACCCCAGCTCCCTCCACCTAAATGCTGACGACGACCGGGGCTGTCGAAGATCCGGCCGCCGCAGTTGCCGCCGAAGGACCCGAAATGCTGCCCCACAAATGCTAGTGCCCTAGGCAACCGCCTAGGTCGCCTAATGGGTTTTTAATATATGGAGATATACCTATCTCATAGAACTGGAAGGGACCCTGAAAGGTCATGGAGTCCAGCCCCCTGCCTTCACTAGCAGGACCAAGTACTGATTTTTGCCCCAGATCCCTAAATGGCCCCCTCAAGGATTGAACTCACAACCCTGGGTTTAGCAGGCCAATGCTCAAACCACTGACCTATCCCTCCCCCCTGCACATAGCAGGGTTGCACCAGCCCTACACATAGCAGCAATTTTGCTGGAGCTGTTGGCTATCATAAATACTTTGCGGTATGTGGCAATACATATACACAAGGGGGCTGTGAGAACTTGCCATGTTTTAAGAGGAGAAAGCTAAGAAAAGCAACAAGAAAAAGCCTCAAAATATCTTATTACCTGGCAGAGAGTGAGGTGCAACCTGCAGCAGTTAGAAGCCAAATGACCCTCTAATAGCTGCACCTGTTACTCTCTCCCAAATTTAAAGTGCCAATTTGCTGAGCATGCTGGGAAAGGCTTGTATAAAAGGGTGAAACCCAAGGGAGGCATTTAGAAAATGGGGGAGCTCTTAGGCAGTGGGCTAGAATTTCTGAGGGTTAGTGACTGTAGTTAGAAAAGTCAGCCTTGTTTACAAGTGAATCCTAGGGTGCTATATAATGGATGTAGCTCTGTGTGTGTTCCTTTTGTTATAATATCTTGATATAAATATCCTGGTCTCTTTGGCTCTTAGTTTTTTAGGTTTATTGCCACATTGCTACAGGGTAGAACAAGGTTGCTGATGGAGTCTTCTCTGACTTGTGCAATTAAAATGTTGACCTTGGTCTTTCATCTTTATATAGCTTTTTGTGTATTTAATACACACAGTATACACACACCTTAGCAGAATCAGGCAAATAATCCAGTTTCTTAACACAACACTTGTTTGAAAAACCAAACATAACGTTCTCTAACAAAATTCACACAGTAGCTGTCTTCACTTTGTTCTCTGGGAAACTACCTGTTTTGTTTGTTTGTTTTCCTCATGAAGCTCTTAATATGCTGGATTTAAGCAGAATTTGCTTTTTTAGGCTGCTCAGGAGCTGTCTACAATGGTTCACTTTGCATGACTGAGGCTTTAGACTCTTGTCAGGCAACCAGAGTTTCTTAAACTAAAGAGTATTTTCAACTAGCACCAAAACACTAACCTGTCTTCCAGTTCCCAATCCTGTCTCAGTTAAACAGCCAGTCCAACATTTGTGGGAAATGTGCACAATTGTTGTGGTGTACTTAATGGAATATCCACAAGGGCTAGGTTGAAAAATAAGTCTTGTTGGAAGGTGTCTATACTGCCCCACTGTACTCCTTAATCACTTCCTCCCTTTCACTTTAACACCGTGCTGTTTTGAAAAGCGCATCTCTGGAGTGTATTAGCTCTTGGGTAGAACACTTGGGTGTTTCTATCTCCCTATGTCAGCAAGAGAATTTCATTTTAAAAGGTCCTTAAGTACTTGAGGCAATTCTCCATGGTGAAATAGGGAGGCGGTCTCCATAGTTCAGGGTCCAGTGGCCTTGTGCTCTAATATATTTTGGAAACTCACTTTCTAGATCGCAAGCTGGAATATTGGTAAATGGAGCTATTGATCATTTATTTTTGCATTAAATACAGTTTAGTTATTACTCTCTTTAGGCACAGTAGAATAATATTTAAAAACAAAAATAGATGTCTAAAAAGTCATTGAAATAACTTTCAAAGTCCACAAAATAACCCTGTTTTTTTGTAATTGATCAGTGCGAATAAACAGGCCATGTGACATGCCTGGAAGGTCAACAGACTTTGGTTTGAATGGACCAAGGCAGAAAGTGAAAATGTCCTGTATCTCACACATACAGATAAATGACTCATCACCTTAACTATGCCAGGTCCTCTTGCCTATTTAATTGAATGCACCTTCTTTTTATAGTTAGGTGCTAGTCACACGTGTATAACATAGCTACAACGTGGTCCATTGGTAGAGCAGGAGAAATGAAGTCTCGGATTCATGATTCTGCCACCAATTTTCTGTTTAATGTTGGACATGGGGCACTTTTCCACGTCTGTAATGTGTGAGCCTGTAATATCTCTGGATGCAATGGGCTCTGTACATGCAAAATTATACTGTATTTAAAATCTAAAGTGTTGCATCTGGACTCTGTGGGTAGGCAAGATATGTTGAAAACTGTGCGCCATATTTAGGGCACACGATTTAATAATGCAAATCCTTTTCAAATGAATGTGCATGTGAGTGGGGTCTGGTGGGAAGCCTATTTGATTTCATGCTTCAGATAGGGGCATGGAGATTTTTAAAAGGGGGCTTAATAAGGCATTTTGAAGACAGCACTTTCTGCAGTAATCATGAACACAGAAATGAGTTCCAGCCATGTGCTAGGATCCAGAAAAGGAGCAGGAGGCACCTGTACACTGTGCCCTAGTTTGCTCATGCTGTGACTTCTAATAACCTAAGAGGTATGTTCTTGGCATTGGTTGCTCTTGATACCACAAGTTTGGCAACCATTTAAAGAATACGCCCGCAATCATTATCATGTCTGGTGGGGAAACTTAATGTGAGTCCCTCCCTCCCAAATAAAATTGCATGTGACAAGGTTCACTATGTTCTAGTTAATCTCTCTTGTAGGAGGGTGTGCTAAAAAAACAAATCCGAGACAAGGTCCTTTGCCTCAACAATCTGGGATGTTAAATATAACACAGGGAAGTGCAGACACAGAGAGATGGATTTCCTGCTTGGGGGGGGTGGAAGCTGAAAGAGTTGTGCATAGATAGAAAGAAGGAATCTTGAAGACTAAAAACTTCTGTATTGGGTTGCAATCTCTACTCCTGGGGGAATTCTATGCTACTGCATGCATGCATATTTAATGAGCCCCGCAGATTTCTAATTTTTCACGCAGAAAAAAGCTTCTGCCAAAATGTTGCTGCAGTTCTGCCATTTGCCCACCCGAGGGCGCCGTGGCGATAGAACAAAGTTGCAGCTCCCCCAAGGAGGAAAAAGAGAGATGCCTTAGCAGTGCTTGTCAGGCCAGGTCAGGAGACAGGATATGTGGGGTGCTGAGGGGCGGGGTGTCAGACAGGGGCTCACAAGGACTAGTGGGGGAGGACAGACTATTGTGATTATAATGTGTTATTTTGACAAATAAAATATGCAGAATTTTAAAGTATTGTGCACAGAATTTTTAATTTTTTGGCGCAAAATTCCACCAGGAGTAAATCTCATCAGAGTTTATAAATTTAGCAGGATCAAACGCGATCAGTTATTGCATTGGAGACTTCCAAAGTGTTGTGGGAATGGGGATGGCACTTTCTCTTTAGAGTCTAGCAGCATGGTGTGGAAGTCAGTGGGAGCTAGGCACCTAATCTGTTTAGCTGCTTTTGAAAATCTTACTAGGCACCTAAATAGTTTTGTAAATCTGGCCTGTTGTCTTCTTTTGTGGAGACATAAAGCGAGACTCTAACGCTCGTGATTTGCTTAAAAAGGGATGTAGGGGGGAATCTCATGGCATTTTTGTCTTACCAGTGGTGTCAACTTCTGTACTATAGGCAACAGCATTTTGTCTATCTAAATTCTCTCTGCAGTTTTCAGTTGGATACAGGAGTCTTCACTTCCTGTCCCAATTAGTGATATAATACTGCTGTGTACTGCTAAAGAGTCACTAAGATCCATTCTGGAGATGACCTCAGTCCACTGTGTGCACTGGTTTAAGTGTGTGTGTGTGAGACTATATATTATTTGAAGCACATATGTACAATATCCATGATTACAACATATAGTTTTTAAAAAAAAGCACTTTGAGGTCCATAGGGGTTAAAAATCCTGTACAAATGTAGGATTATTTGCTGTGGCAGGATATTGGCAATAGAAACCGATGTCACTCAAACAGGAAATTCTCGCTGGAGAAGGACTTTGTTTTGCCCTGAAATAAGCCATAATCCCAACTAACACTAGCAACAATTATCTGATTTCAGCATCTGGCCTAGTAGTCTGAGGTTTCTGTAGTTCTGTTAAGGGGGCCGACATTTATTTTAGGTAGTTAAGGGGAAAGGCAATAAAAATATCTGGGCATTACTGTTCCTATGTAAATGATTACTGTCAGGAGTGAGAAGGGGGAGTGAGACCTTTTTTTCTTTTATTTCCTTGTTATATTCATGTTGAATGGATGTAGCCTTGATCACTACAGCTTTCATGCACTAGAGGGCACACGATGCCTATTATTTCTGCAATGTCAACCTACAGCAAACCTTTATTGCAGGGATCTAATCTGTGCATCTTGAAATTGACTTGGCATTAATCACGCCCCTGAACCGAACCAAAAAAGGGAACATAAGGAGCAAGACCCTCTTCATTTTATTTTATATAGGGGAGTGGTCCCATTGAATTTTGTGGGGCTTACTCGTATAAGTAAAGGGAGTGGGATTCAGCTCAGGATTAATACATGGATTCACATCTTTGAACCTCTGAGTTTTCATGTGATATGAATTGATAGAATACATTCCCCAGTTCTAGGACACTCCAAATGTGGACTAATCGAGTGGTTCTCTACCTCTTTTATACTGTCATCACATGCTATAACAGGAAGTTTCAAGACACCTCCCCACCCCATTCCGTCTAACCATAAAGAAAGGAATGGTGATGATGTGCTCCTGGGCCACTAGACCAGGTCACAATCCCCAGGTTGTGAGGAACCATGGCTAATGCTAATTAAATTAACTTATTAAGAGTCTGCTTTTGTCTGAATTCTGAATTTGGTGAACTCACTTAGCTTTGCAAACATACCATAAGTTTAATGGTCATCTGGGTTGATATAGTCGATACCCAGAGTGCACCAGAATTTGGGAATCCTGTTGAAAATATAGTGGTGTTAAGATACTGAACCTGCCTGTAGGTGCATTCCCTCTCCTTATTGTATGAATGAGGGCCTAATCCTGCAGGTAAAGTTGAATAGGAGTTAAATCCACACAAGGACTGCAGACCCATTGTCAAATATCTTTGAGTACTGGGGAACGTCTGTCAAACTCCCCTGCTCCCCCGGTGTATAATTTTTAAATACAAATTCTTAATGGGAAACTTATCTATTTAAACAAAAAAAAAAGGGAAGAGAAGCCATGAGATTTGAAGAACAGTTTGATACTAGTCTCTCCATAGTTAAAGCTGAACTAGCTTACAGGAAAGCCAGAGGTCTGAAGTAGCTACTTTTGAAGATAGCTATCTTCAAACACTTTTGGGGTGGCATGTAGGGGCTGAAGCAGGCAGTCTGTGTGTATGTGTGGAGGAGTGGGGGACAGAAGCAGCTCCCAGATTATGATGCCATCTCCCCTACAATTTCACCAGGAAAAAACCCATGCACTATAAATATCTTATATATGATTTTATTACAGGCTCATACAGAAACTGTAGGCCAATCAGATATGCTGTCTGAGCTGCAGACAGAATTAGTATTATTTCACTGGGGCCCTTTCTCCCTGGACTTTTATTTTTCTGCTAATTTTATTGAAGCAATAAAGTGAAGTTTCCTGAACTTTTTTTGCCTTTGTTTGCTGCGTGTAAATTGCTTTCCTGTTTTTGGTGTAAGGAGCTAATAGTGCTGGCTAGAGCTAGGTATAGGTTGCTTGAGTTTTTTGGCTTCACTTGCAGATCTGGCAATATGACCCGTCTCTTGATATATCTGTCTTGTGCTTGCTATTCCAGTCTTGGGCCTTTCCCAGTTAAAGACCGCCAGTGCTATAGACTATGTACTGTCTTTGTAATGTGGACAGATTTCCATTAAGGATTAAGTTGGGGCCACTCAGCTCTTGTTTTTTGTTTTTGTTTGAAGCTTAACCCAGAATGTTAACACAGATTTGCAGAGGAGAAAGACTAGGGGGCCAAATTCTGCATTGGTTTAATGTGATCTCATTGGCTTCAAATACCGGGGAGAGGTCAGGAATAGCATCACACAGATCAAAACTGAAGTGTGTGGTCAGTAGTTCACAGGGGAGATTTGCCAGGTATTTAACTGCCCCCAATCTGGCTTTAGCCAGTACTGAGATTTCCTTAAATTCAGGAGCAAAAATAAGGCTTTGGGGGCTGCATCGGGTGTAGGACTTTGGGACTTTAAATTGGATCCTGCCCCATTGACTTTAATGCACACAATGACAGTCAAGCAGGATTTGTCCTAGTAGATTTATGCCAGTGGTTGCCTACCTCACACATTTCTATTTTTTTTGTCTGCTAGAGTAGTTTGTCTTTTGGCCTCTACAGCTGTACTGCTAATATATCTTCTATTTCTGGAAATGACCCGTACGATTAGGTCAGTTTGTTTTAGCCTGGCTCCCTGTCACTGCAGTAGAACAGCACACTTCCCCTGACTGCATGAAATCCACGGTAGACAGTCTTGATAAATATGATTAATGGCCTCCTCTGCTTTTCACTGCAGTTGAAGGCTTCATGGGAGATTGTGTCAACTGGGGGATCAGTTTGTCCAAAACTTGCCATCACATAACATAATTTAATCAGATGTGTATTCTTTATTAGGTACGTATTCTTCATTGTTCCCACTCTAAGCAAATCTTGTGTCATCAAACTATGCTAATAGCTTATGTTGTGGCAGTCCCACCAAGAAAGCTGATCTAAAAATAATGTAGTGTGTGGAGCTTTTTACAGTTTTTTGAATATTTGGAAATTAGTTCCATTTATTGAAGTTGACCTGACTTCACATATTCCTAAAGTTAGTTACATGTTAAAGCACCTTGCTGAATCAAGGCCAGAATGAGCGTATGCATGGATGCTAATGCCTTGCCACGGATGAAGTTCAACATAGTACTTTATCAAAGGAATGCACACGTCAATAGGGCACCGACACTTTTGTGTCTGGTAACGTGACTTATAACACAGCATTTATATGATTTTATAAAAGGTCAAAGCAAACCATTTCATTTTGTGGTCGAGGAACATTTGACTGCATTGTGGGATAAAACATGCCTTTGGGGCTATTGTTTTCCTGCAATGCACAGAGAGAGGAAGAAAAGAGAAGTTAATAATGTCACTTTGAAAAATGCTCTGCATCAATTCCAACAGTTGCTTGACCTCTCGGCAATGAATAAGAATGAAGTATATGGAGTCATAGATATTTAAGGCCAGAAGGGACATCAGATCATCTAGTCTGACCTCCTGTATATCACAGGCCCCTAAAAAACACCCAGCCCTGTCCCCACTTCAAGTCTGACAGCCATAATTAGACCCAAGTATTACAGACTGCAGGAGACTAAAATATTGTGAGCCACAGGCAGAGATCAGGAGGGAATGAGGTGCCCCCAATGCCTGAGGGAACTGGTTTAGTAAGATATGCCCCGATGATCCTAGCAAGCGACCCATGCCCTGTACTGCAGAGGAAGCTGAAACACCCCCAGGGCCCTGCCAATCTGACCTGGGGAAAATTCCTTCCCAACCCTACATATGGCGATCAGTTAGTTAGATCCTGAGCATATGAGCAAGAACCACTAGCCGAACACATGAGAGAGAATTCTCAGTTTGACCTCAGAGCACCAGCCCACCCCATCCAATGTCCCACCTGCAACTGTGGGCATCTCTAAGGCTTCAGAGGAAGGGACAAAAAAAACCCAAACCAACAACCCCAGAATACATCTGGGGGTGGGGAAATTCCTCCTTGAAATATATAAATAGAGCATTGATCTGTGTGGGTAAAAAGATGTATTTTGATGTATTTGCATTTAGGCACGTTCATCTAGTGCCTGTCTGTAGGCTGGTGAACAGCCATGTAAGCAGGAAATATTTTCATTTGTGGATTGTGTTTAAAAATCAGAAGCTTAATTTTTCCCCTTTTAGTGGAAAGAATTGACCACAACACAGAAGGATCTCCGGCTTGACTTTTCATGTACTTCTACCATGCAATTATGCAGGCCTTCTAAAAAGTCTATCACCATTCTGAATAATTGAGTACAAGTCTTAATAGCAGATAATCCCCTTGAAGTTGCTTTTGCACTGCAGTCAAAGGACGGCTTTGTTAAGGCATTACCTAACAAATTAGCTGCTAAATACTGGTAATAACCTATTTCCCATAGATTGCATTTTAATTGCACCCTAAGCAATATGATGTCAGAAGACACTTATTGGTGGCAAACTGATGCTTGCGTACATATCCAAGCACTGTGACTAATTAGCATAAAAAGTTACTTTTAAAAGTCTTTGCAGATATCAGAACTGTGTTAAAATGTGCACTTTTTGCTTATATTTTTCTGTCTGCCTGAGCAGTACTCTCTCCCATTTTATTTTGCTTAACGTTTTAGTTTAACCACTTGCAGGCAGCCCCCTTTGCTATGAAATTGCTATTTGATTTTAAAATATTATATACCTCTTTGGGTTCTATGGGTCATTTCCCACATAAACAATAGGAAAAGGGGAAACTTTCCTATGGGGTGAAAATCAAGTATTTTGCATTACACTGTGTGTGAAAGTAGGAGTTTGTTTTGTCAATCTATGTCTGAGTAAACAGTTAGAAAAATAAACAGCTTTCTTAATTTCCCCCCCAGATGTCATTACAGAGGCTATGCCTTTCCCCCCATATTTGCCATTTCCCTTCACCCCATTCTCTTCCTCTACAATAAAGGATTGTAGCCATCAAAACTGGCAAGCGTTAAGCATGATAATTAGTTCAATATACTGACCAGTTCTGTGAATTACAAGTTCAAAGCAACATGTGGACACGGATGAAATCAGATTTTGGCATTTCTTACCCTGATTGTTTCAGGATACTCCGCTGGAGCTTCTTTGATGTGTAAATAACTAATGGATTGTAATGCCTCGCTTAAAGTACATCAGACACGTACATGACTTTTGTTTTTAGATTTGGAGCTCATTTTCTAGTGATAGCTTTGAATCAGATTAATAAAATTATTCATGTTTTGTGATTTCATAGAGTATGTGATTTACCCCCCCAAAAAAGATATTTTCAGTCTTTACGTTGAATAGATGCAGCAGATGGCTCCCTGTGGGCTGGAACGTTGACCCCAGAGTATTTAAACAGACATAATGGTGAAGTCAGAAGAAGCCACCTTCATTATTGTTGTTTTTCTGCAACCTGAAAGCAGCCGCTGTAGCTCCTTACTTTTTCATTACTGTCAGACCTGCTAAACAAAATAACTCATGATTGCTTTTATTCAGCCATTCGGTGGTTTATTCCTTCCCTTGCCCTCCTCCTCTGTGTAACAGGACCTCCTTTATTTTCAGTTGGGATCATTTGCACACAAAATGGCAGCCTTCCCCCCATCTTAGATCTGAATTGTGCGGTGGATTTAGTTGTGCAGTAATTACTACTGAGATTACCAAACAGACGCCATTTGGAAAGCAGGTCTACAAAGATAAGCTAGTTCATTTTAAGCAACAATTCCACTTGGCCCTCCAACTTTTTGTTTTTTAATCATCTCTGGACTTTAGTTTTGACTTGGAAAGGAGAACGTGGGTTTAGTGTGATTGAAAAAGATAGATAAGAGTGCGGCTCTGACTTTTGACCATCAACTTTCCATCTTGGGTGTGCCTAATTAAATTTTCTCCAAATTCAATTGGACCCAGTATTCTTTGCTTTCTGTCTTAAACTGGTGTATAGTGTTCTTGTGTGCTGTTAAACCCCTCCTGTTTCATCCCAAAGGTACACTTAAGTATTTAGCAATGGGATTCCAATTGTTTTACACAGTTCAGTGATGTTTTTAGAGTGCTTTGGGATCCATTTGGATCAAACCTGCTATGTAAACACAAAGTCTTCATTATTCTCAGTAACCCAGCTGTACAGCAGTTACCCACTGTAGGTCTTGATGCCAGTGCATATGTGTGAAAGTATATCACCAAAAACTGACATTTACATGAAACACATGATGTTTTCCTAGGTGGGTGGGGGGAAGCGATGCCCACCACTCTATGCTCGTACACCGGTCTGCACTGCACTGCACACACAATGGAGTGTGCATGTGATTGTGTTAGAAGACACAATTGGAGACACTGGAATGGCCATAGTGGAGGAGACCCTGTGGCCATCTAGCCCAGTTTCCTGTCTCCCATAGTGACCAGCCCCACGTGTTTCAGATGATGGTGTAAGAGCCCTGCAGAAGGCAACTGTGGGATAATCTGCCCCCTACTGTGGACTGAACTGCATAAAACCTCAGTGTACTAGCCCCACCACCCATCCCAACAAAGAATTAATTTTACAAATAAGTGAGAAATACAGAAATCTTTGAATTTTAAAACCAAACATTCTCTATTAAATTGCTGGGAGTTTGGAGTAACTAAAATACTGGTTTTTGGGCAACGATTGATATGAAAACAGGCTAAACAGAATTATTTTAATCCCCTTGCTCCTCCTAAACAAGGAAATAATAGAAAGAAAGCTATCTATTATACATGAAACATCAGAAAGTATATTTGCTGAATAGGTGCATATCTTAACCTCTCTGGACCGGACCATGACTCCATCAAAGTCTATGGGAGTTTTACTGTTGACCAGTCATGAATCCTGCATTAACAAGTTGGGGCACAATTTGAGAACACATTTCTTCTCAAATCCTGTGCCAGAAGATGATTCCATAAATAATTACGTGGCTCTCCTTCGCTTTTGTTATGTAGTCCCCTAAACGTTACTGTGCATTGTCTGAAAACTAATAACCAGAAGAACGGCTAGCAACACTGTGCAAGCAGAGCAAGCATTTCAGAATGACGTCGTCTTATGAGAATTCATTTTAGCTTTGGAACAAATTCATCTCACACCTGCTACACTTGGCAGCAGACTTAGTTTCCATGTCATAAAGAAAAATAGCTGAACATATCCAAAAAACCCAAAGGTATATAGACATAGTATGGTGTGAGGGAAAGACTTTTAACATCAAAATCCTCTTGAAGCTGTCATTAAATACAGAAGAGGGAAAGAAAAAAGCTTAAGCATAGCAACGAAAATAATGTTAACTCGCGGTTAGAAGGGGTCGATGCTCTACATGTTCTGATATGGTGTTGACGTATTGTGCTTAACTAGACTTAGTCAAATGCAGCTCTGTGGAGGAAGAGCCCCAAACTCTTCATTTTTTGTCTGTCTTGTGGAAGTGCTATACAGATTCTTTTATAGATATTTTACTTTAATGTCCTTGTCAGTGCCTGCCGACTGGCGGTAAGAGCTCAGACTGCTCACAGCGAGCCCTATGCTGAAAAGAAATGCACAGCACCTTTTATTTTTCAAAGCCAGAAATGAACGTCCGGCAGCTTCAGTCCTTCCAGGCTGTGTGATTGTTTGGCAGCCTCAGGCTCGATGCCAGTTGTAAAACTCAGTGTCTTTAAGGTTTAAAAATATGCAAGCCTCTTCATTAGTCATTCGGGTCTTTATTTTCTTTGCATGCAGCATTTGGGTTTCAGCTATCACCATTTCTCCCTTTTTTCTGGGAAGGGTCACTTACTTTCAAGTCTTTGATGTTTGCTGCATCAGCTTTATTTTTTTTCTTTCTTTCGTGTTTACAGTATATCCATGGAGAGAGACTTTTCATCCATTCATGCTGATAATTCTTTTGAACTTCAGGATAGAATGAGCCTTCCAGAATTTAACTATTCATTTCCTAAGGGAGCTTGAATGATTTAGCAGATGAAACAACTCCCATATTGACCTTGGGTCTGCAGACCCAGCTAGAGTAGTTCACATCACCAAAGGACTCCTTTATAACTTGTTCGGATGATGCTTTAAGTTGAGATCCATGACTGAGCTGGCTTGGAGGAGGAGGACTTGCTGGTGTGAGAATGAACAGCATTGAAATGGTATGGCGAAGGGTCATTCCGTGTCTGATACTGCTGCCCTTCACCGAGATGTTAAAAGGGCACTATAGAATTGGGCTTTCACTTTTCATCTACAGTATTCATCATATACGCTCCTGCCCTGTTGCAGCTGATTGGAAGCCCTCATCTTTTTTCTATAGCCTTTAGCATTTGTTCATTTAAAACAAAGTATTTCCATTCAAATAGTATTTTATTCAGGATTTTAAATCACGTCATGACCTAGTATATCCAGTTTTACAGTGAAGCACTTGTGCCATACTGTCTTTCATTCAGATTGTTTGATGATCTTAAACATATATTTCATCCAACACCTATATTTCCTCTTAGACAAATCTTTAGGAATTCTCTTTTGTATCTATGGCTCTTTACTTTTCAGTGTTCTCTATTAACTTCTTGTTTCAGTTGTAAGTCTAGATCCTGTTCTCCTTCCACCCCAGCCTCTGGTTTCATCCGGCATCCATTATTTAGTCATAATGGAGCATGTCTAACTCCAATTTGGTATGTTTGAGATATCTTTATACTTAATATCTATTGTTACTAACAAGTAAGTGATAGGTTTCAGAGTAGCAGCCGTGTTAGTCTGTATCCGCAAAAAGAATAGGAGTACTTGTGGCACCTTAGAGACTAACAAATTTATTTGAGCATAAGCTTTCGTGGGCTACAGCCCACTTCATCGGATGCATAGACTGGAACATACAGCAAGAAGTTATTTATACATAGAACATGAAAAGGTGGAAGTAGCCATACCAACTGTAAGAGGCCAATCAATTGAGATGAGCTATCATCAGCAGGAGAAAAAAAAACTTTTGAATCGAGATGGCCCATAGAAGGTGTGAGGATACTTAATATGAGGAAATAGATTCAATTAGTGTAATGGCCCAACCATTCCCAGTCTCTGTTTAAACCTAAGTTAATTGTATCTAATTTGCATATTAATTCAAGTTCATCTAGTGTTTTCAAGGAATGAGCTTGGTGGCCAAAAATAGCAACACAGGGGCAGCTATGACACACTTTTTTGGTCTCAAGCATTTTTGATCATTGGAAGGATGAAACCCATTCTGCCTATGCAGAGGCAAGGGCATCCCAGCTTTCATGTTGAGATATAACTAGTGCAATATACACATGGGCATTAATAGTGCACCCCAACGTGGAGTATACAGAACAGTTCTTTGGTTGAGCTTAGAACTTGTTTCCTCTTCTAACTAAGCACTCCAGAATCTTTTAGCAGGGAGCAGAATGGGAAGTAGATGACTATTCAGAAACAGACGAAGTAGTTAAATGTATGGGGGTATGCTGCAAAACATATGTCAGAGTGTGGCATTTCCTTGAAGCTCACTATTGCTCTCCAACCAGAGGTAGCCGCTTCTGGACAGCCAAAGGACTGTAATCTTTCCTATTGCATTTCCTAAGCCTTTTCCAAGTTGAATGATGCAATGTGTATATTTATGTAGAGTTTTTTAGTCTCAGAAGGATAAAATCAATAAGACTTCAGGTCGCTGCAAGAGAATTCTCTGCAGTTTTCTCTAGTTATGTTTTAAGAGCCCCCCCCCCCTTTTTTTTTAACTAGAAAGGAGCCTGAATTGCAAAAATCAGAGCCAGATTTGAACACTCCCCACTTTTGGGAATATTAAAATCGTAGGATTTGGTTTGGCTCACTAGAGAGAGGAGTCCCAGGTGAAATTCACAGCTAAGTCTGATTTTGTTTCTGCAGATGTCCCAAAATCAACACTGCGAGTCTCACAGTATTTGGTGTTTTTTTTTTCTTAAAGCCCCATCTCCAGGAGTCAAGTGAATATGGGAGAATCCTGACTTTCGTTTAAGCACACCAACAAATTTCTAGCCTAATGGTTGGGAAGAAAAGCTTGAAAAATGTGAACTAAGTGCTATTCTTAAGGCTCAAACCCCAAAGACAAAGGGAGCTCACAAAACTGTGTGACTGGGCAACAAAATGGCAGATGAAATTCAACATTGATAAGTGTGACCGGGTGCCTGGATGGATCACGCTGAGAATGCCCTATTTTTTGCAGTCTGACCTGAGTGAGGCAGACAATCCCCCAAACTAGTGGTTTATTGTATACTTAAATTCACCAAGCCAGTTACAAAACAGTTTCTGCAATACCACATAGGTTAAAGAGAAGCCAAACACAGTCCCCATTCGGCATCCCAGCCCTTGGTTCCCATCTGGACAGCCATGTCTAATATAGTGAGGGGTTACTGGAAATCTGATTCACCATAGGTGAGGTTCACCTATCCCAAAGGACCAGACACTTATCCAGGTCAGTATGAGTCTCAGATCTTACCCAGTAATCACAGTGATGCCAGTCCTTTAGTAACTAAAAACTAAAGGTTTAATAATAAATGGAAAAAGAGAAGAAGAGAGTTGCAAATGGTTAAAAGATCAGTATACCTACAAATATGTGTAAAGTCCTTAGGTCAGTTTCATATCAGAGATGGTGAAGCTGCTGATTTGTAAAAGTCTTTCTGGAATCAGTTCAAAGGCTGATAGTCCAATAGGCAGTCCAGGTGTAGAGTCTGTTCAAGTCCTTCCATGCCTTTTCCAGAGTATTCCAAATCTCCATCTTACGACTTATACTTTCCCTGTTCAAAGTTTAAGCAGAGTAGAGAGGAAAGAATCAGGCTCGGGGCTTTCCTTTATAGTTCTTCTAGCAGGCTGACAAGCCGCCTTACAGAAATTGTCACAGCAGGGCCTTCCCCTGAGAAAGAATAGGCAGTGGGCAATGCAGATTTTTGCTTTGAAGCTAATCTTCTATTTCCTATGCATACACAGGTAAACTAGTTACATTCATTCACATGAGGCAATTAGCTGGTACTTCTTTATAGCATAGATAGTTAAGCTGAAGGCAATGTAGATAATATTATTAGTCTCCTGCAGTATCTTACATAACCTTATTTTAAGGTTAACTGGACACAATCGCATATGTAATTAAGGCAATTAAGACATGAAAGGGAATTAGCATCTACAAGTTAATTTGGTTACATTGTTAAATGTATAAAGGTGTTCTAACAGACAGACAACTAGCATCTACCCTTGGTTTCTATTACTACAAATAAATGGCTTAATAATTGCTGGTCTAGAACTTCTCTTTGAAATTCACATACAAGTAGATTGTCTTGATTATATTTCAGTGCCTCTTGTTAAGTTGTTATGGGTCATACACAGGTTGGCCAGTCTGTCAGTGTCACAATAAGTACAAAGTAATGCACGTTGGAAAAAATAACCCCAACTACACACACATAATAATGGGTTCTAAATGTTACCACTCAAGAAAGAGATCTTGGAGTCATCATAGATAGTTCTCTGAAAACTTCGGCTCTATGTGCAGTAGTGCTCAGAAAGGCCAACAGAATGGTAGGAACTATTAGCAAAGGGATTGACAATAAAAAGAAAATATCATAATGCCATTATATAAATCCATGATGCACCCACATCTTGAATACTGTGTCCACTTCTGGTCACCCCTTCTCAAAAAGGATAAAGTGGAACTGGAAAAGGTTTGGAGAAGGGCAACAAAGATGATCAAGGGTATGGAACAAGTTCCATATGAGGAGAGACTAAAAAGATGAGGGCTGTTCAGCTTAGAAAAGAGATGATGGGAGGGAGTCTATAAAATGATGAATGGTGTGGAAAAAATGAGTAGAGAAATGTTGTTTATGCTTTCCCATAATACAAAATTCAGGGGTCACCTGATGAAGTTAATAGGCAGCGTGTTTAATACAAACAACAGGGAGTGGTTTTTTTATGCAATGCACAGATGTAGAACTCTTTGCCATGGCATGTTGTGAAGGCCAAAAGTATAACTGGGTTCAAAAAAGAACCAGATGAGATCATGGAGGATAGGTCCATCAATGTCTAACAGCCAAGATGATCAGAGTATCAGAGGGGTACCGTGTTAGTCTGTATCCACAAAAACAATGAGGAGATGATCAGAGATGTATTCCCACACTCAGGGCGTCCCTAAACCTCTGACTACCAGAAGTTCTTCAACATTTCCCTATTCTGTACGGTCCCCCTAAGCTCTGGTACTGGCCACTGTCGGAGACATGATATTGGGCTAGATGGATTATGGGCTAGATGGACCAGTTTTTATATGTTTTTATGTTCTAAAAAGAACCCCAAATTTTATTTTTAATCTCAGGAATTTAAAGCCAATCTCCTGATTTTTTGAGGCCTGATTTAGGATTTTTGAACACTTACTATGGGCAGTATGGAAACTGATACAAGGATTACAGGCCTCAGGGACGTTACTCACAGAATTGGGAGTAGGTGTGGAAATTGGGAAGTTCATGGAATCGCAGTGGGCCGTTAGAGACCATTGTTCTTGATGTAGCCATTTGGGAACCAATTCATCATTCGTGTAATGTTCCAAGTCCCAGGGAAGGGGAGACACAACTGGCAAGAGAAAAAACGAGCAAAAAAGAAACAGCGTAAACAAATGTTTTTAATAAAAAAAAATGTTTCAGTATGGACATCACAAGGGAAGAGAGATGTCACTGAGCTCCCAGTTTACAATCTCTTTTATTCTGTTTGTACAGCGCCTACCACGATGATTTCCTGGGGCTCTTAGGTGATATGGTAATAGAATAAATAATAAGTAGTTTTACTGCTTTAGTATTTTATAACTTGAAAGTCTCTGACTACACCTATTGTATAGTTCTTGATTGATTGATTTTTTTCCCCCAGTGCCAACCTAATTTTTTCTTTAGGTCAGGGGCACCATTGAGAATTATCCAGCCAATAACCCAATCTCTGGCTGACCCTGGCAACATGACAGCATTCCAAGTGTAGTCTTTAGGCAAGGATGAACACATTCCTCAATCCATTGGGCACAAGCAGGCTTTTCTTCAAATCAGACGGGCATACTTTCTTGTTCCATTGCCTTTTTTTTTTAAATTCCCCCTTGGATGTATTCATTGTGGCCAATGCTAGGAAAATTCCACCCTTTGTTTATGTTTTGAGTTGCTCTATATATCTTTTCTAGTACAGAGTCGTTTTCCAAACTCTCCAGTGTTATGTTTTGTGTTCTCTTTAAGAGACCCAAACGAGAGAGTTACATAATGCGTAATGACCCTCTGCATCAATAGTTTTGTCCTTTGGGGAATTTGAAATTGGTTCTCATTTGAGCATGTGAACATCTATACTGTGTCTGATGCCCTCCCCGCTCCCTGTTAATTTTGCATGTGCATTGGCACCAACAGCAGAGAATGGAAAGCCATCTCCTGACATCCCAAGTGACCTCGGCAGCAAGCTTTGTCCAGCTTCAGGATTCTTGTGCATCAGTTAGGCACCTAAATAAGGGACCTGGTTTTGATTCTCTCTCCCCTCCCCCCCCCGCCCCCGCCCAAATGCTGAGCATGCATACTTCCTATTGACATCAGTGGTAGATTTACATGTTCAGCATCTTTAGAAATAATCAAGCCACATATTTAGGTACGTAAATATGGATTTTGCTGCATATGTTATAGGTACATGAGTTAACTTTTCACCTTGGTATTTAAGGGTATATATTTAAGGCTAATTCTCCTATAACTGAATTTTGTTCATTTGGAATTTTATATTGTTTTTGCTTTTCCATTTTATGGTGGTTGTTTTTTAATTCAACCCCATGTGCTCTTGCTTTAAATCTGCACTTGGGTACATGGCTAGACAATCCTGCCTGAATTGTGGGGCACAGTTACCTATTTTGGAGTTTACTGTAGCTAGATGCATACAGCCCAGCCAATGCACCTGTTCTATAGGGTAAGTGTCTAATGGAGGAAAACCACACAATGTCTTGAAGAGAACATGTTTAGGACTCTTTTCCAGTTGCTTCAATAGCTTTCCCAACCATTGAACAGTCATAATGGGAAAACAATAACCTCAGGTTTCTTTTTCAGACCGTAAATTCCAAACCTTACAGACAGGTCTTTATTGGTTGCTTTGCCAGCTGCTGAAAATGTCTAAGCATTAAACTCATTTGTTTTGTATCTCTTGTGATTAAACTGATTAAATATAAACAAAGTGACTTCTTTTCCCCTTGCCTAGTGATTTTGCTTTACACGTAAAGCATCTTCAGAGAAAGGGGAAAATCATCCCAGATTCTTGCCCATATACTTGGGGGAAAGGGAAAATGGCTGTTTCTAGCCTCAAATTTGGTACTGAGATTAAAGCTACGCATGTGACTAAAAGGTAGCACTGATATAGTCCCGTTTCAAACAGTGCTATGTTAACATGATTTAGGTACCTTATAGTATGCGCCAGCAATGTCTACATGGGGCAGTTAGCGCGCAACATGTTGATGTGGTCTACAGTTCACACCCCTGTAGACTGCACTGCTTCACTGTGTAGACAAGCCCTAGGCTCACCTTTGTTAAGCAATTACGTTTTCACCTTGAGATACTGCTGGTGAGTAGTTTCAGAGTAATAGCCGTGTTAGTCTGTATCCGCAAAAAGAACAGGAGTACTTGTGGCACCTTAGAGACTAACAAATTTATTGTAGCATAAGCTTTCGTGGGCTACAGCTCACTTCATCGGATGCATGTAGTGGAAAATACAGAAGGAAGATATATATATATACACACATACACACATGAAACAATGGATGTTACCATACACATTATAAGGAGAGTGATCAGTTGTCAGCAGGAGAGAAAAATAAGTCTTTGTGGTGGTAATGAAAATGGCCCATTTCCAGCACTTGACAAGGAGATATAAGGAACTGTGTGTGTGTGTGTGTGTGGGGAAGATAAGCATGGGGAAATAGTTTTACTTTGTGTAATGGCCCATCCACTCCCAGTCTTTATTCAAACCTAATTTGATGGTGTCCAATTTGCAAATTAATTCCAATTCAGCAGTCTCTCGTTGGAGTCTGTTTTTGAAGTTTTTTTGTTGTAATATTGCGACTTTTAGGTCTGTAATCGAGTGGCCAGGGAGGTTGAAGTGTTCTCCAACTGGTTTTTGAATGTTATAATTCTTGACGTCTGATTTGTGTCCATTTATTCTTTTACGTAGAGACTGTCCGGTTTGGCCAATGTACATGGCAGAGGGGCATTGCTGGCACATGATGGCATATATCACATTGGTAGATGTGCAGGTGAACGAGCCTCTGATAGTGTGGCTGATGTGATTAGGTCCTATGATGGTATCCCCTGAATAGATATGTGGACAGAGTTGGCAACGGGCTTTGTTGCAAGGATAGGTTCCTGGGTTAGTGTTTTT
>QXTE01000030.1:7702292-7807141 GCA_003942145.1 Platysternon megacephalum | reverse complement strand
AAGATAAGCATGGAGAAATAGTTTTACCTTGTGTAATGGCCCATCCACTCCCAGTCTTTATTCAAACCTGATTTGATGGTATCCAATTTGCAAATTAATTCCAATTCAGCAGTTTCTCGTTGGAGTCTGTTTTTGAAGTTTTTTTGTTTTAATATTGCGACTTTTAGGTCTGTAATCGAGTGGCCAGGGAGGTTGAAGTGTTCTCCAACTGGTTTTTGAATGTTATAATTCTTGACGTCTGATTTGTGTCCATTTATTCTTTTACGTAGAGACTGTCCGGTTTGGCCAATGTACGTGGCAGAGGGGCATTGCTGGCACATGATGGCATATATCACATTGGTAGATGTGCAGGTGAACGAGCCTCTGATAGTGTGGCTGATGTGATTAGGTCCTATGATGGTATCCTGGCTGTGCTATTGAAGTGTCTTCTGACATGTTCATAGGATGGAATGAGGTATAAAGTCATGGATCCTGGTGTCATGCTTGGCTGTGCGGCTTATCACCAAGACAGTCTGGAACATGGAACCATTTGTTTTGGTTTGTGCTTACAATCTTTCAGCCTGCTTGTGAGATGTTAACCTGGAAGCTGGGGGGGCAACTATTGGCCCAAGCCAGATGCTTTTTTGTTTTTTATAAGATTGGGATGATTACTTTTTCCCCCTAGCCCTATGAATCACCAGCCCAGGGAAACATTTTAACAAATAATGTACATATTTAAAGGAGATCCTTTTCTGAGGACTAATGTGACCTTGATCCAAACCCTTTCTATTTTTAATCAGCTTTGAAGCCCTATGGCTTTAAGGCTCTCTACAGCTGTTCATCAAGTGGCTTGTTGCCAGTCACCATAAGAGATTCCACTCCCATGAGTTCTGAGGGCTCCATAGGCATAGTAGAAAGCCAGAAACGCCATTCTGGGGCAAGATTTTTTTTTTTTTTAAATTTTCTCTTCTGAACCAGAAGAAGGCTCCACAGGTAATGAACCTGCAAAATTCCCAGAGCAAGCCCCGTGGGACTGGATTTTAATAGACCCCTACATAAAGAATATAGCTGTTTAATGGACACACACTGAATGGTAAACTACAGTCTCTGTGTTTCTACTGCAGTCCTTTCAGTGTTACATAAATATGTTAGCCTGTGTCTAGAGTATTTGGGTATAATCTCTTAGAATGTGTCCATGTTGCATCAGGGACCAATGATCTTATTGTTTTAAGCACCCTTATGAGGTTTTCACCATTCATTTTCAAGTCTAGGCTACAGTGGTGGTGTTTTTTGTTTCCTTTACTGTTTTGTCGATGCTGTGGTATTTTTGCTGCATTTGGAGGGGCTAGCGTGTTTCCATATGAAATTCTGAAAAATTAGTTACTTCCATACAAGCCAGTATTTCCATACATTTCCCCCTGTTCGTACATGTCATGCATTCTGCTTTTCAAGGTCAAAATGCCTCTCCTCCACTTAAAAATGCACCTCTGCTGTTAAGATATAAGCTTGATCAATAACCCATTGAATCACCAGTGTTTCATTAGTTATTGCTTCTGCAGTGAAATATGTACCTTTCCTGTACTAATGAAGTGCAGCTGCATTATAAGCATAAGGTATCAATGGAAATCTTATAATGATTTAATGTTGTTTACTCAGCCAATTAAAACCTTATCTTACAGTAGTGATGCAGTTGTAGCCCATGGAAGTCATTGGCCTTTGGATCGGGCTCTTGATGTGGAATTAATAGATGGAAAAAAACCCTGAGTTTTACTGAAATAATCAAATATTGTCATGAGGTTTATCTTTTCTAAGGTAGACGTTAAAAATACATGGGCTGTTGTCCAAATACCTGTGGGGATTAATGAGTTTGAGGTAAAATATGGTCATTTCTACAACCTTTCAATGATTAAAAAGAACACTCCATTTTAAATGTTCTTAAGCTTATCAACATGGATGTTCTTTCAATAATCATTATGGATAGACTGCTAATAACCAAATGATTTACAGTTCTGAGACAGAGCTTCCCTCTTCCCCCAAAAGGTATGAGAGCAGCTCCCTAGCAGTAGATTCCAGAGTTTATTATATTCAAATTCCTGAAATAGCAAGAATGAAGCTTGTAAAAGAGGATCAGGCTGCTTAAATGTAAAAGAATTTCATCTCTTTTTATGTGCAAAGGACTGTAACAGATCCATCCCATGGTGTGGCAGAACTGGTAAACCTCTGTCTCTGCAGTGAACAATGTTTTATTTTAGATTGATCACATCTGTAGAACATAATTGTTATCACAAATGCTTGAATGGGTGTGGAAACCTTTTCTTCGAATGCATCTGGTCCTTGCTTTTTTGGTCTTAAGCAGTGGTGGTCAGGGTCTGTATAAATCTGTCAATATTATTTATACCATATGTGATCTTATTTCTGACTATAAGTACTACCATTTTATTTTATCAAAGGTGTTTCTGTGATTACATTTATATTGCGGCTCAATAACAGTGCAGAGAACATAAAGCCTCCAGTGGGTTTTAGTTCTGTTTGAAAGTGGATACCAGAGCTGCACTTGGTACTGGAGACAGTAAAATTGGATAGCGTTTTCTGACCATAAAGCTTTTTGCTCAGTCATTTCTTTACTTTCCCCATGACCAAAATGGAAACTATTTTTGGACAAGTATGTTCCAAAATATTTTCTATGATTACAGAGTTAAACATAACATAAAACACCCAAGCTCTTCCTGTACTAACAGGAGTTATTCTGCCCCAAAACTTGTGCTGACTTTAAAGTGAACTCCTCACCAGGCAACTACACTGGCTCTCGTGTAAAATATCTCCAAAAAGCATATTAAATGTGCACATGCAATTAGCAATGCCTTTTCTCCATATTTGTATTTTTCCATGACGGTATTCCATGAAATGCAAGACTGTTTTCTTAAGAGAACTAGGAGAGAACAAAAAATTAGAGTTGGACTTTGAGAGCAAGGAGAAATAATCGTGTTTATAAAATATTAGCATATTCTATTAAATGACCAAAACGGATCAGCAGCTGGGCTGCCCTGAATGTGGGTGCAGAATCCACATATTCAATTATTATGACATATTATGAATTGCAATAATTAAATGTCCTGGATTACATGCACAGAGAGACATTTAACTTTTTATAACTAATAAGAATTAGCACTTTGCACCTAAAGATATCGATGGATGCCCGAGTGTCGGGCATCACCGCCTGGTGAACCCGCTCTCCCCAAGAGTCATTTGAATCATGATTTGGGGTATCAACATGTGTATTTCTCCAGGCATAACCTTTGTGCCAATAATAGCTACAGCCATGAATCATTTCTGATGATGGGTGTCAGGAGGAACAGGTGGTGTCTCTCGGATGTAGTCCTTCCTTTGGAGAACACATCCAGTATAGATTAAGACTAGCCACACACTACGGACAAGTATTTCTGTAAATTCAATTTAAGTCTTCCCTATTCTTTGAAGAGGCTTATCAAAATATCTGATTTGTCTTCCACCAGCCTCCTCATGCTGTGATCCTTCTGCTGTAAATAGAGCTTTGCCGGAAGGCCTGCTGAATATTTAGGTCACACTATAAGTTTCTTTTCTATATTACTCTTTTCTGCTGTGGGATACAGACTTTCTCTCTGCTCCAGAACAGAAACAAAGAGGAGGATACTCTACTATTTTGCTCTCTTGGGAATTCTGCCTAGAGGACAAAGCTCTTTCACCAGCTTTTATAAAGTACTAGATCAGGGGTCAGCAACCTTTCAGAAGTGGTGTGCCGAATCTTCATTTATTCACTCTAATTTAAGGTTTCGCGTGCCAGTAATACATTTTAACGTTTTTAGAAGATCTCTTTCTATAAGTCTATAATATATAACTAAACTATTGTATGTAAAGTAAATAAGGTTTTTAAAATGTTTAAGAAACTTCATTTAAAATTAACTTAAAATGCAGAGTCCCCCAGACCAGTGGCCAGGACCCGGGCAGTGTGAGTGCCACTGAAAATCAGCTTGCGTGCCGCCTTCGGCACGCGTGCCATAGGTTGCCTACCCCTGTACTAGATGTTTCATTCCACCTAGGGTGACCAGATGTCTCGATTTTATAGGGACAGTCCCGATTTTTGGGTCTTTTTCTTATATAAGCTCCTATTACCCCCACCCCCGTCCCGATTTTTCACACTTGCTGTCTGGTCACCCTAATTCCACCTCTCGTGGGTAGAACTTGCCTGTGGTGCAACTGGGAATGGAAATTAGCACGTCTTTCCACAGGTCGTGCTCGGGGGCTTTTTGTGTTTCACCAATATCTAGGAAACCTGCTTAAAAAAATAGTACACTAAGAGTTTGTAGCGCACTGGAATTCTCTCCAACTCCAAAGTAAAGTTAAAAATATTGTAATATTTTACTCATTAAGGAACATGAAAGATTTTAATGAAAACAAAATAATCTTGTGTTTTTTGGTTTTGTTTTTCATACCATCAGAAGTATCAATTGTAGAATCCTGGGAGTTTTTTTGAGGGACCAATTTAGTAGCAGCTAAAATTTCACTCACGCAGCTGTCTGAAACTACAGCTGTGCAGCTCCCCTTCCTGAAAGGTGGCGTTCATTGATTCATTAATACCAGTTTATAGGCCTATTTTGTAGCTATTTCCTTCTTTATTATTCTGGTGGTATAAGCAATAGTGAAACATTAGTGGAAGGCCAAGGGGCTGAGTTCTTGTTTCATTAGTGCTTTGAGTGCTATTACTATCATTGTAAAGCCACTGGAAACCCAACGTTCTTGGAAGAAATGTGTGTGTTACGTTTGGCAAGATGGGTTTTATTGGGCTTTTAGATTTCCTGTTTATCTTCCCCAACACACCTTCTCCTCCCTACTATTCTGTCTGAACTAAGTCACTCTCTTGTGCATCTTTTTATCAAGAAAGCAATGACTTGCTTAGAATTGGAGCCTCAAAAAAGAGGTGACCAAAGAGTCAGCGCTGACAATTCCTTTAAGACTTCATCATGCAGTCTTAATTTACCTAGAAGCACTTGGGTGCTATAGAAGACCCCAAGTAGATAGTGAAAGAAGATATATATTTTGCTGTCATGAGGCACAGGAAATGCTGGATCTAAGGACATCCGGATTTAGCCCCCTGCATGATTTTGATAAAGAGCTACACAGGAAACTTCCATCACATTCGTGTCACTTTAGGCTTCAATCAAAGCAAACTCAAAGGCCCGCAAACATTCCTTGAATTTCACTTGTGCTGGTGGAGTACAAGGTGCATAACGGATGTTCTGCCCGAAGCCCTTTCCCTTTTATATCGAGGGAAGTGCAGCTAGTGATCACAATTATAGTAGTAGATCATGGAAAGGGAGGTAGGTCTCTCAGGTTGCAGGTCCTGAGGCCTGGTCTACACTAGGAAATTAGCTCGGCATAACTACATCGCTCATGGATGTGAAAAATCCAGTGCCCTGAGCAATGTAGTTAAACTGACCTAACCCCTGGTATAAACAGCGTTAGGTCAATGGGAGAATTCTCCCGTCAAACTAGCTACTGCCTCTCAAGGAGGTGGAGTACCTATGCTGATGGGAGAATCCCTCCCGTTGGCACAGGTATTGTCTTCACTGAAGTGTTACAGTGGCGCAGCTGCGCTGGCGCAGCATTTTAAGAGTGTAGACTAGTCCTAAGTCATTTGAGGGTGCAAACCAACACCTTTAATTCCATCCAGAAGTCAACAGGCAGCGAGTGCAGATCAGACAGCCACTGGCGCATGTCCTTAGGTTGTGGATAGGCCACTTAACAAGGAGGCAGCTGCCTAGGAAGAAGTGTTTTAAGCTGTTTTGTTGTCAGCGTGCATTCTAATTATTGAGTTGTTGTTCATTATTTATATTATGGTAATGCCTAGAGGCCTCAAAAAAGATTAGGGCTTTACACGCAATAAAAGTCTCTGTGGTGAATCTAAATAGACGAGACAAAGGGTGGGATAAGATGATACAACTTACAAGCACTTGGAAATGATGCACACAGAGGTTGAGTGGCTTGCCCACAGAAGGCCTGTGGCAGAGTTGGGAATTAAACTCTGGTCTTGTGAGTCCCAATCCAATAACTTAACCACAAGGCAGTCCTTCCTTCTGTGTCTGTCTTGGTTTCTCTTTGACTAATAATTGTACACACACTTTTTGTTTCACTTCGATGGTGTTGAGGGTGAAAACTGTCACATTTGATAGTTTTCAAAACTAATTGTTACCACTATGTGCTTGTGGTGCTTTTCCCCGCTCTCTTCCAGCCACAGACTAACACAGTTTTGTGGCTCAAGCTTCATACGACATCACATCTGAGGTTGCATTGGTTACGAGGGTCTTGCTTTTTGCAGACTCTTAGGGCTGTGTTTGTTTCCCACAATTTTCTGCGTGTTTGTCTCAAATGAACCGTGAAATGATTCAGTGCCAGCATGTGGTTTTAATAACAACTGAATGTGGGCAAATGAAAGGAGGGTAAATGTTTGACGTTTCCAGCACACAACATGGGTTAAACTTCTAAGTGGGTTTGTCTTGCAACACATTGTCAGAGTTGGTTAACTACTCTTGGGTTATGCGATGTTGAGGATGAGCTTTCTGTGTATAACTTCCAGTGACTGTTGATTGGTTGAAAGTCCCTTCCTTAATCAAAGGCACATTTGGTGTGGCAAGCTGATACACCTCTACCTCGATATAATGCGACCCGATAGAACACGAATTCGGATATAACGCGGTAAAGCAGTGCTCCGGGGGGGCGGGGCTGCGCACTCCGGTGGATCAAAGCAAGTTCAATATAACGCGGTTTCACCTATAACGCGGTAAGATTTTTTGGCTCCCGAGGACAGCGTTCTATCGAGGTAGAGGTGTACCTGAATTTCCCCAGTGATCATTGTGTTCAGTTTTGTTTTGGTGAGAGGCAGCTTGCTTTCCGATCTTGTTTAGCTGAGCGCTCCACTCAGAAATAAACAAGCAAATCCATTTAATGGAAAACCGCATCAGGCATCCACGTCTCAGAAACACTGCCACATTCCATGCCATCTGGCCTCCTTGATGGCAGTCTTACTGGAGAGGCCCAGGATGCGAATGAGCAGCACTTACACGGAATGACTCTCTCATCTGCGGAGTAGGGGTAATGAAGGGAAGATTTGGATGCTGACAAGCTACTGTTCCTGTGCTCTAGATAGACTGAGGACCTGTGGAACCAGTTTCTTTCAGGAAAATGTAAATAAACTGCACACACACACACAAAAGGATTTGTGCCCTGTACTGTTACTGGATGATGCATTGAGATGCCCTTACAAAGCTTTTCAAAAGCAGGTGGTTGTTCTGATATTTTAGAAATATTAGGCCCCGACTCCCCTTCCTTTGCCTGATCATTGGGGTTAGACGGTAACATCCCAGCAACCTGAGCCCTGAACAGGATCTTTCTTGGATGTCAAACAAGGGGAGTTCCCATTAGACTGTTTTCCTGACTCCATATTCCTCCCTCATTTCATCCAAAGTGAGGGCTTAATTGTGGTTCAGGCTTCACATAGTTTCACTAGCAAATTCTGGTTTAAGCCTGTCTAGATGGTGAAATACACAGTGAAGTCTGCCTTTAGCCAGTCTTTGAGAGTGGTGTGCACAGTGTATAAATACTGGAAGTGCTTTGGGGGCAGCTTATGGGTAGAGCAGGAAAAAATGTGTGTGTGTGTGAGAGAAAGATACAGCAAGGGGGAGGAAGAGGAAGTCTATTGAAATCAACAAGATCCGGGATCAAATTCTAAGGCCCTAAATTAGCAAGGCATTTTAGGCTCATTCATAAGTCCCGTTGCTAGTGGGACTTAAGCACATGCCTAATGTTAAGCATGTGCTTAAATTGTTGAACAAGGACAGACTGCTGAATCAGGGCCATCCACTGAACGCAGAACAGAGGGAGGGGACAGTTGCAGTAGCATGGGTGAGTTTAATAAGTCAGAGTGTATTAGGTAATATGAGCTGTAGTATTCATGATTCTGTTCTTTTTAAAGTAAAAAAATATCATTATATTAAATTGTAATTGGGAAGGCAACTGGACAGTCATAGGACAAGAATGATGGTTCCAGGATTCCCTGGCACCAGCACAAGGCTTTCACTCCTCAGGAGAGGGGGAAATAATGGGAAGAGAAGGTGAGGGAGAACAGCAGTGCAGCAGGGCGTGTCTTGTTATACGGATTCTAAGTAGTGCTGGGTAAGTTGGTGTGTTCTGCAAAATAATGGTAAAAGAGAATACAGAAAGTAGGATGGATGAAGGTGATTTTATAGAGAGGACTCTCCGAGGTCTTGATTGCCATGTTTGCTTAATTGGGAGAAGAACTTGCCTAGCAAGATTTCTTGCGTGTACAAATGAAATGAAATGACAGATCAAAGTTGCTCTGTTAGGCCGTGATTCAGCAAATCACTTGCATGCCTAGACCCTGCTCCTGCTCCGATTGACTTCAGTGGTGTAGGAACAAGGCCTTAATGGGGCTACTTACCTTACCTTAAAGTTAAGCACGTGGATAAGAGCTTTGCTGAATTAGGGCCTTATGTGGCTCGTCTTAAGTTGGCTGTCCAGTTTCCCAGCCTCTAATGTCAAAGTGGAAGAGGTAAGCGGACCGGAACTTGGAGAAAAGAAACCAGGTTGGAAATGGAATTTAAAATTATTAGCAGAGCAGCGGAAAGCAGCTCCGCATTTGGGACCTATCGCCAATAAAGTGTGTAGTACACAATGCTGGTCAGCAGCTACTAAACAGTTCACTGGGGGGTTCTTACTCCATCCCCTTCCCCCACCATAAGGGACCCTGTTCATTGTGGAGGTATCCTTTTTAGTGTTTTCTATAAGCCCCTGCTACCTTTGCAGTAGTCAAGTACACGTGGGCTAAAATTTCAGCCACATTGGTATTCTCTTCAGAATAGTCCCTGTCACAAGCCCTGCCTCTGGGCCATGCCTCAGTTTCCTTGCTGGCTATAGAAATCATGAAACTTTACCTTCAATAACCCCTTGTTCGGGGGGACTTTAGACTAACATAAAAAAATAGTTCTTGGCTTCAGTTTTCTCCTGACCAGAGTCTTATTCTTTTTCTCATCTTCTCTTGTCAGTAAATGGCTAGCAGCCCCTCTCGCCTTACCCGGCTCAGCTGCTCTGCCTCCATCCATGCTGGGATTCGGTCTTTACCTGCTCCCTCTCCTTGTCAGCACACTCTTCCCCTTCCTCCTCCCTGCCCTGGAGCCAGGCTCTACTGTAGGCTCCTCTGGTCCAAAGACAGACACCAGGGACCCCTGGCAGTTCTCTTGGGGCTTTCACTGTTAGCTCTATGCTCTCATTCAGCGCATGTCCCCACAGAGGCCTGTTCCACCTCCTCGGGGTTCCTCCAGCCTGTAACAGCCACAGAGAGAGCCATCCTCTCCCCAAGGCAACTTTGTCCTTATGCTGTTCTAGGAGTCTCCTTCTAACTCAGCTGCTCCATTACTAAATTATCTACTGGGGAGCACTTGATTGCTCCCAGGTATCGTATTTCTGACAATGTCGTCATGGGCCAGGTAGACTCTGATCCTTCCTGAAGAACCACTGGCCCCAGGATGCCCGCCCCCCTTTCTTAGCCATTGTAAAGTGCTGTGCCAAGAATGGTCAAGGCGTTGGAAGAGGAGCAAGGGATTGAAAGGGAGTCCAAAATCAGATGTAGAGTGAACCTAAGTTCGGCGATTGAAGTGTGACGAGCCAGATCCTTGGGAATCTTACAACCTACAGTCAGTTCTAGGGGTCTGAAATTATAGCCAGCTACAGCCCTAGATCTCCTTAAAACTTGCCATTGAATATTAATACCATTACCATAGATGAAGTCCATATCACCAGCCCTCCGACTGAAACGAGCAGCAGATTTCTTTGGAGTTCCTTTCTTAGCACTGTTCAGTGAACTGGCCTTAATGGGGGGTGGGTGGGAGGATTGCTGTCATTAATTCTCTCCATACCAAAAATGGATATGAACAGTTGTATGTTCACATTGCACCTAGCCACACTGGCTCAGTGCCTAGATGCATACAAGTCTTCTGACCCTGTTACTGTTCTTCCTTTCCCAACACATGGACCTTGTTCCTTTATCAAAAAGAGAGAGTTCAAACTGCCAGAGCATTGTCCTTTCTTTAGGCTGAAAAACACATGAATGGGTCACTCTTTACAATACAGTACAGCTGGTGAAAAAACTGATTATTGTGCAGTTTGTATTGATGTCCTTGTGAAAGTGCAGAAAAAGGACTACAATTCTTTAAACGCCATAATCACCAGACAGAACTACCAACATATTTTCAGAAAATATATAGGCATCTAAATAAGTGGCTTGATTTTCAAAATTGCTGCACACAGAACAGCTGGTAAAACTCCCTTTGATTTTACCGGGAGCAGAATTAGATCAACACTGTATGTTTATAAGGCAAAAGGGAGTTATACTCATGCTGAACCCACTGTCTACAGGTGTTTTGTTCCATAGTGCACATTCAGTGTATATGGGACCGATCCTGAATGGGACCTTTGCTTAAGTAAAGGCTGCAAGATCAGGTCGTGTGTTTTCATATTCTGGAAGGAAACATATTGCTCTGTACTACATAATTCTCAAGATGCTGTAGATAATAACACCTGTATTCAGTTATTTTATCTCTGTGCTCATCGAGCTATATCTTAAAGGAGCTGTCATGACCATACTCATCTGCCTCTGAGGCGTATCCTGAAGGTAATTGATTACCTAATAAAATATGCATTGTGACAGTAGGTGGAATTTGGAAGTTCATTTGCACCCCTTAAATGAGGGCTTCTAAAACTATAATTACTCATGAAAGGAAGAAATGAGCTCTGTCAGTGGTACAAATGATTTATAGGAAATAAACTGTCCCGGAGGTGGCACTTACACTTGCAGCTTCTGTACTTCCTTGGAAATGAAATTTCTCCCTCCCCAGTGTGCCAGGTCTGGCGGAGCTGGGCTTGGCCCAGAGGTAGCCCAAAGCCAATTACAACTGTCTGCCATCTTGGCTGCTCACTGTCTCTGTGAGGTGTGGGACAAGGCATCAAGCAGAGAGGCTAGTGGCATCAAAATTGACAAGCAGCTGACAAGTCCAAGCAGTTCCACTGGCTGAATTTGGCAGAGAGATCATCAGTTACCTTGAATAAGGGGAATATCTCTGTGTGCTTAATTATAGAAGTTCAGAAGGGCTCTGTGTCTGAGACATTTTGTGTGTGGGGTGTGTGTGTGTGTGTGCGCATACGTTTTGAAAGTTAACAGAGAAATTTCCAAAGGGAAACATTTTAAACTCTTTTGTCTGCAAAAATTAGCAAATATTTTCATCATAACGTGACCTGGAAAATGAACTTGTCCTCTGACGTGGGGCTGTGCCAAGTTTGGAGGCTCAGTCCAGTTGTCAAAGTATGAAACGGGGGAGGGAGAGCGGAAGGGAGGTCTTTAGTCCTGCAATTCTCAGTGCAGCCTTAACCATGAAATGGATACCGGCAACTCCACTGTGTAGATTAGAATATAAAATGCCACATGTGAAAAATTTACATTGCTCTGGAAGTGTGTGTGGGGGAGTAGGGCATAGGGAATTCGTGTAATACCTAGTCTTGTGTGACACTTTTTTACCAGGATAGGTCTTTCTAGCACATTTAAAGTGTTATGTCATAAAATTAAAATTTTGTTACATTTTATTCCCCTGTTATTTGATGGACTCTCACTTTTTAGAAATGCCCAAGGAGTTGTCGATCCAATTCTATAATGTAAGACCTCCTTCTGGGAATGCTGCACCCCCTTCCAAACTCCAAATTCCCATAGACTTCAGTGTGAATTTAGGATACTCAGCACCATTGAGCCTGATCCAGAGCCCATAGCATGCAATGGAAAGACTTCATTGGGGTTTAGCTCATGTCCTTTGAGAGCCACCTGTATGATGGTGAAGTAATTTACAATATTTTTTACGGGATTGTTTCTCCAGGTCAGATGCAGCTGATGCTGAAATGCGCTGCTAACTCAAACAAAATAGATGGCCATTTGGAAGATTTCATTTGGTGCTGTCAGGGTGGAAATGCCACGCTTCAGTTTATGGGAACTGACATATTGCAGACAATTTATGTGAGCAAGATATATTTGTGAGTTGTACTGAGGAGGTCAGGTTTGTAGAATGCTGTTGAAACCCTGTCAGTATAAACTAAGGACTCTTTTTCTTCTGAAGTTCCACCACAGTGTATTTTTACTGGATTGCAGAAGTTTGGAAGTGCATTGGGAATATTTTTCATGAAACCAAGTGGCAAAAATTAAACACTCTGGAATGTAGCGGGGGGAAGGGCAGGGGGAGGCAGTCCAACCACCTAAGCATGTTTCAATTTGCTTGAAATATGGTTGCCCTTTGCAGGCACTCATTTCATCTCCAGGCCAATTTTAACAGTGCACAGTGCAGAAATGACTAACTGTTATGACATGCCCTGAAACAACTCCGGTTCAGCTTGTGTAAATTCTACATGTGGGGTGCTTTTGGAGCTGACAGGTGGAATTTTATTGTGATTTTATTTAACTATTCTGACACAGTGAAGGCTTTTGTCATTTATCTTATTAAGTTACTATGTGTTGCAAGGCAAAGGAGCAAGGTTGGTTTTTCTGTTGTTTAAATCATCACAGAGTTTTAACGATGCAGGGACTGTACAATAAGATTTCAAAAGCTGTTGCTCAGTGTCTGGAAAAGTAAAAAGAATATTCTCAACAGTTGACTGCTTCCAAAAGAAGAAAGATACTTGATAACTTAACTAGTCTGCGGGGCACAGACATGTTATAGCTGTCGTACTCTGGCAGGGGATATACTATCACTGTGATAGAAATGGCTCACTCTTGTTGTTGTTTGTTGTTTTATTTGTATTAGCATAATGCTTATGGGCCCCGGTCATGGACCAGTAGGGTTGCCAACCCTCCTGGTTTCGCCGGGAGTCTCCTGGCATCAGGCTCTATCTCCCCGAGGCTACTGAAGCCATACTGGGAGATTTTAGTCGCTAAAAGTCCGGCAGTGCAGTGGGGCTAAGGCAGGCTCCCTGCCTGCCCTGGCTCCGCGCCTCTCCCAGAAGGAGCTGGCATGTCTCTGTGGTCCCTGGGTGGGGAACAGGGGGGGTCTCCGTGCGCTGCCCCTGCCCCGAGCTCCGACTCGGCAGCTCCCATTGTCTGGGAACTGCGGCCAATGGGAGCTGCGGGAGCGGTGCCTGTGGGCAGGAGTAGCGCGCAGAGACCCTCTGGTCCCCCCACCTAGGAGGCGCTGCCAGAGGGATGTGCCGGTCGCTTTCAGGAGCTGCCCAAGGTAAGCACCGCCCAGCCGGAGAGCACACCCCAACCCTCTGCGTCATCCCAGAGCCCCCTCCCGGAGCCAGCACCCCAACCCCCTGCCCCAGTCCTGAGTCCCCTCCCGCACCCAAACTCCCTCTGAGCCCTCACCCCTTCCCGCACTCAAACTCCCTGCCCCAGCCCATCGCCTGCACCCTATTATTATTATTATTATTATTATTATTATTATTATTTTATTATTATTATTACCCTACACCCAAACTCCCTCCCAGAGCCCACACCCCGAACCCCCTCCTGCACTCAAACTCCCTCCCAGAGCCTGCACCTCCTCCCGCACCCCAACCCCCCGCCCTAGCCTGGCAAAAGTAAGTGAGGGTGGGGGAGAGTGAGCGATGGAGGGAGGTGGGGTGCCTCGGAGAAGGGGCGTGGCCTTGGGCAGGGGGCAGGGCGAGAGTGTTTGGGTTTGTGCGATTAGACAGTTGGAAACCCTATGGACCAGGGACCCAATTGTGCTAGGTGCGGCACAAACACAGAACCAAGCTGGTTTAAGTCTAATGCATATTGGATCAAACTGAACTAACCCTATAGAACACTGAACTGTTACTAGAGTATAATACATGGAGTACAGTTTTTAGAAACGCGATGCAAGACTTCCAAACAAAATCAGGTGATTTACCAGCTTTGATGCTCTCTGCCCGTCTCAGTTCATATGAGTGATGTCACACCTGTGTGTGATCATGCCAGAGCACGCTTTGAGCTTTCCCCATGGCCACAAGGACCACAGCCAGCTCTTGCACAAGGACCACAGCCAGCTCTTGCAGCATCATTTGAAGAGGGGCATTGCAATGCTCTAGCCTTTGTTCCAAGTTCCAAGTTGTTTCTTGCTTCTGCGTCAGTTTCCTTACCTACGGGGTGACCAGTAGTAATCGTCCCCGTCATAACGATCTATAAACCAATTCCATATACCGAAAATCAAAACAAAATTGATATGGCATAATTTAGAAATTTTGAGCAAGATCAATAAGCATGATATAAATGCAGCGAGACTGAGACACTTTGGAAAGTGTAACAAGCAAGGTGCGAACTTCATTAGAAATAATTTTGGTTAGGTTACCTGAAGACTGCATATTACTGAAGACTCACTCTCCTTCTCAGCCCAACAAACTGCCAGTATCATTCTGAAAGGAGTATATGTTCTTTGTTCTGCTTCTGTTTGTGTTAAACTCCATAACTCCCCCTCCCCTTCTTTTTTTAGTCCTAGTTGAGCTCAGATGTTAAGTCTTCATTAGCATGCTGTGTATCACCTCATTCTTGAGTCCAGAGATCAGGACACAAGTTCAATTGTATTTTGAGGATACACTATATTTGATCAGGTTCAGCGTTACTTATCTTCAGACAGAACACATCACTGGACATCAGCAATACCAGGAGGGATGAGCTGGAGTGCCGATGAGAAGCGCAGTCAGGAAAGTAACTGAAATACTTACCTGATGGATTGTATTTTATAAATAGACAACCTACCAAATTCTCAATTACTGAGGGACAGTCTCCACTCATTGATATATTTTGCTTTCCATAAGCAAATCTCTGCACAACTTTTCATGAGTGATGTACCCAAGTATTCGGATTCTAATATCTAAACTGTATTGTTAAATCTATTCACCTAAATTTGGGTTATTGCTGATTGTCATATAACTTTTACAAACAAACTTTGTATTTGTGGATAATCTAAGCACTATACCCAGATGTACAGACACTCTTTTCTTAACCTATGTATTATATTAGACAGGTGTGGGAGTGGGGGAAACACCCCATTTGGAACAGAACATCCTTTACAGCTGCAGAGAGGTCTGCAGAGCTTCCAAGAGCTTTGTTTATTTACCTATGAAACCTGCAGAATTGGTTAAACTCTTAAAAAATAAATAAAAAGTAAAAACAGCCTTTGCATTTATGTACTTGGTCTGTGTTTGCATTGTCTAGCTCAGTGGTTCCCAAGCTTGTTCCGCCGCTTGTGCAGGGAAAGCCCCTGGCGCGCCGGGCCGGTTTGTGTACCTGCTGCGTCCAGTGGCTGTGGTTCGCTGCTCCAAGCCGATGGGAGCTGCAAGAAGCAGCGCGGGCCGAGGGATGTATTGGTGGTTTGGCTGAATGTTCATTTTCTGTCCATCACTGGCGATCTTAGCATTCTACCGAAGCTTTTGGTGCCCATGTGGTTGCCGGCTGTGTAGCAGCATTCCTTGATACACATGCTTTGGAATTCGTTGGTCCTCCGTTCTGATAATTTGTCCGTAGCGAGAAAGCTGCCAAACAGAACCTGTGCTGATGGTGGCGGTTGCAGGTTTTGGCTTCGAATATCCTCATTTCTGATTTTCTCTTGCCACTTAATGTGGAGCAGCTGTTGATGATGATGAGGCTAAACAATGTCAAGCTGGTGTTTTTCAACCTTCTTCAGCGCCCATGTTTCGCTGCCGTACAGCAGAGTTGTTATAACCGTGGTTCTACAGAGCTGTAGCTCATGGCAAGCTTGATGTTGTGACATCCTCACAGAGGCCACTGAAGGGCCTGAAACATGGCTGCAGCAGCTGCTATATGAGTGTCCACATCTTTTGAGCATTCCCTGGCACTGTCTGTGATGCTGCCCAAGTATTTGATGGTTCCCACCTGCTCAATGCCATGTCTGAACAGATTCATACTGAGCTGGTTTTGAGCTGGAGGATGCTAGATGGTAATGACCAAGGATTTAGTTTTATCTAGATTTAACTACCAAACCAATGCATGCTGCTTCTTACCCAACGAGATCAGCCATGGAGTAATGGCACTATGTAAATATTTAATATCGGTAGCCACAGGGAGACATCAGCTGTTCCTTTTTTTCATAACCTGGGCACAAAATCTCTTACACGTTTTGAAAATGAAATAACATGGCAGAGTTTGGTATTTCTAAAGCTTGATATAAATCTGCGATTTTCCCATCTGCCACATGATGGAGATAATGGTGTAAGATATATTAAGCATAGCTGTCTATGGGCTCGGATACTTTGAAGAAGGTAATTCCAGCTGGATTCTAGTGGCTGCTGCTGTTCAGTGCTATTGTTAAGTTGTAGTGACTATTCTTGCAGCTATTCTTATGCAGTGGCTATTATACAGTGCTGTTTTCACCTCCGATATGATGGAATAAATTATACCCTTGAGAGCTATGTATTCTTTAACAGCTGGTTAAATTGATTTTTTTTTTCTTCAGCAGGGAGATGCACAGGATAAAATCCTTGACTAACTCAAGGCCCCCAACTCAGCAAAGCAGTTTAGTTCATCCCTATTCAGGAAAGCATTTAAAAACATGTGTAAGTCCCATTAACGTAAATGGAACTTAAGAATGTGCTTAAGCGCTTTGTGGAATCGAGGGGCAAATGGAGGTAGAAGCAGAGCTGTAGAGGCTGGGTCATGAGGCATCCTGCCAGTGCAGGGAACCTAAAGCAACTTGCTCCACAGCCCTATTTACTGAAGGTCAAAAAAAGCACCTGTTCCCACCACCTGCGCGTACCATGACGCTGGCTACCCAGGCTGCCTTGGAACCATGCAATAAGAGCAGAATTATCAATGCGGCCCTTGTGTAGTACACTTGTATCCTTGCATTCTCTCTACCCACTGCCTCCGCCTTGCCACACATGGAGCCTGATCCAAAGCCCATCGAAGTCATGTGAAAAGACTCCCAATGATGCTGATGAACTTTGGATCCAGTCCATAGGCAAGAGGGGGCTGTGAGTTTTCCTGTAGAATATTTTAAATGAGATTCCGAAACCTCCTAGCGAGAGGGAGAGAACCGTGTAATTTACGTGGAGAAGAGCTGCATGAAATAATTCTGTTGTGTCCTACTAGGCAGCATTATGTAGTAGTGTAACAAGAAAACTATTATAGACGGACACCCTTGGAAAGGGGNCCCCCAACTCAGCAAAGCAGTTTAGTTCATCCCTATTCAGGAAAGCATTTAAAAACATGTGTAAGTCCCATTAACGTCAATGGAACTTAAGAATGTGCTTAAGCGCTTTGTGGAATCGAGGGTCAAATGGAGGTAGAAGCAGAGCTGTAGAGGCTGGGTAATGAGGCATCCTGCCAGTGCAGGGAACCTAAAGCAACTTGCTCCACAGCCCTATTTATTGAAGGTCAAAAAAAGCACCTGTTCCCACCACCTGCGCGTACCATGAAGCTGGCTACCCAGGCTTCCTTGGAACCATGCAATAAGAGCAGAATTATTAATGCGGCCCTTGTGTAGTACACTTGTATCCTTGCATTCTCTCTACTCACTGCCTCTGCCTTGCCACACATGGAGCCTGATCCAAAGCCCATCGAAGTCATGTGAAAAGACTCCCAATGATGCTGATGAACTTTGGATCCAGTCCATAGGCAAGAGGGGGCTGTGAGTTTTCCTGTAGAATATTTTAAATGAGATTCCGAAACCTCCTAGAGAGAGGGAGAGAACTGTGTAATTTACGTGGAGAAGAGCTGCATGAAATAATTCTGTTGTGTCCTATTTGGGAGCATTATGTAGTAGTGTAACAAGAAAACTATTATAGACGGACACCCTTGGAAAGGGGAGAGCGTATGTTCTTTTCCATTCTGTTAAGTAATGTCGCTGTTACTCTGGGGGCAGGTATTTTCCCATAAATATTCCCATGCTGATGTCAGTGCAGTTATAGATTCACTGATATCTGGTTTTATTTGATTGAATATTTACTTCATGAAGCAACACTCACCCCCAACATACACTCCATAGACCCACCTCCCCTATGGCAAGAAACTGTATACTATTTGTTTTAACTACTTTCATTTTATTAATGCTCCTTGGTGTCCAGTCCTACGTGCATTACTCAAAGTTCCCATTGCCTTCAGTGGCAATTTTTTCTGGGTAAGGAGTGCAGGACTGGGCTCTGAAGAATCTTTCAGGTGCATCGTAATTAAAGATATAACACTATTCCAGTATGGATGCCTGCCTTTCAGGCATCTTTCCATACATTAATTCTCTTGGGTCTCATTTTGTGTATCTCGGGAGGGTCTGAGGTAACAGCTGCTTGTATGACAGGTTTCTATGGCTGTACTTTAAACAAACAAAAACACAGAGAAAGTACCTAAAATATCTTTAATGTTATGGAATCAAATAGAACTGCTCCATTGGACCATAGTGCATAACCAAGTATATTTAAAGAATTCATTAATATGTTAGCTTTTTCAAATGTCAGGCTTTTTTTGTTTGTTTTTTTCCTTTCTGTGTGTGCTTCAGAAGACTTTTCCAGAAATGTTGAGTTCCATGGTTAAGGGTTCTACTGTTATGTTTTTTTCATGTGAACAAAGATTAGTCCTTCATGGTCCTAAACTCAATGCATGTGCATGACTTACAGGCATTACCTACCAATAAATAGGAGATTAGCTGCGGCTTGTATATTTCCTGATCAGTTCACATTTTTTCAGACGGCTCATTGTTATCCTGTTTCCTTTAACGATGGGACATTCTAATGAGTTTGCCATCTGACATACATCTGCGTCCTGTTAAACAATACCTTCATTCTTTTAGAGCTGCTAAACTCATCTGTTATCCTGAAAGATTTTTATCTGTGCCTTAAAAACAGCATGTACAAGTTGATGTTGGAATATTTATTTTCATTGTGCATTTTTTGGGTATGCTGCTTTTCAAGAACAAATAACAAAATAGACTTATTTTGACAATGGACACTGGTGGGGCTATTTATTGGGGGGGGGGGGAGGAGGAGAGAGTCTGCTAGAGTATTTGCATATTTGGGGTGCAATCAATCCTCCTCCTGTTGAAGTCAGATTGGGAGCAGGATCAAGTCTTGGATTTGTGAAGGTTAACGTCCTATGCAGGTTATCTATGTAACCTCAGTCAATTTCTGTAAAGCTGCTTTGCCCTCCCATCAAAATATCAGGGTGGAGTGGGAGGGAGTGAGAATTTTAAGGCTGTTCATCCCATCTCTATGATGAAAGTGCCTTGAATAAAACAATGGTCCCTAACACTGTCAGTGAAAGGTTAAAGCATTCTGCACTCATTACAAGGATCTCTGTTAGCTGTCTCTCTCGTATTGAAGTTGTATATCGGCCTCAGTGCTTCTCTTCTCCCCACCTGTTGCGGGCAGGCATATATCTGTGCTGGAGCTCTCACATATTTCCCCTTCATTTTTCAACACTGGCCTCCATAAAGAGACTGTATTTTTATTAACCATGCTTCTACCAGAAGAGGACTAGACGAGGATTTCCCTTTGTAACTTATCAGCAGTGGTTTTTAAAAGAAAACCACACCCATTTTATGCAGTTTTGCAACATGAGCTTAAAAGATAAGTGTGTAATAGAGGTTCTCAACCAAATTAAACCACACTTTGCCACATAGAGTGTTTAATTTGTTTAAAGACTTTACAGATGCCAGCTAATGAATCTTCAAATCACCCATGTAGGACAGATGATGAGTAATATTAATTTGATGATGGAGAAACTGAGGCAGAGAGATGCAGTGATTTCCCTGTGGTTGTAGAGAAAGTCTGTCAGAGCCAGGAATATAATTTAGGAGTTCTTGTATCCCTGTCCTGTGCATAGAGCACAAGATTACATCCCTTTTCCTACCTTAAACAGTTACGAAGGTTAACATTAATGGTTCGAAAGACAGAGTTACCAATTGCCTTTGATAGGTTTCTTGTGTAAGCATCAACTGGAGTCTGGCTTGTAGTATTAATCATCTGTAAAAATGAATGTTGGCAACATTGATATTGGTATTTTTACCCCCGTGTCATCTAGAGTTGCCCACCATCACCCGTATTAGCGATAGTGCCATTGTGCTACAGCAGTGGTGGAAGAATTTCCAAAGATCATCAGTGTACATGCCCCCTGGGTGTTTTACCCATGCTTGGACCATGGCTGCTAATTATAGTTCTAATGCTGCACAGCCTTGCCTATGCTGGCTGGCCAAGTTGTGTTGGAAATTACTGCAATGGGACCTGTGTTTAAACGTGTTCTTTAGAAGATGGAGCCCTGGGGGAGTTCTCAATCTCTGGCCATTGTTGCCACTTGCTTTATTGTCTTTGTTGGAAACCTTTTGTTTCTAAGCGCATCAATATTTATTAACTGAGACTTCACTCATTTATTTACCAGCGTTCTCTCACCACACTAAATCCTTTCGTCTCTAAAAACTGCAGTAAGGACATCTACAGTTTGACAGCCTTTCGGTCATGCTTAAAATTACAAATTACCTTTGTTAGGTTTCTTGTGGCGTCTGCAATGCATCAACTGGAGCCTGGCAAGCAGGATTAATTGAATGTAAAAATGAATGTTGACAATACCGGGTTTAAGGATGGTATGTCGAGTGGCTGTGCATTGCCGCTATGCACCATCACCTTCAATCAGGATGCTTTATACCACGCTGTATATAATCACATCTATTGCTGTGACCTGTGACATGGCCAAGTGAAAGGCTTACCTCATTTCATACTATCTTTTCAAATCCTATTATGGAGAGAGTATATTTATAGGTGGAATGTCAGTTGATCATAATCTAGATGCATTGTGTAAGTGCGTGAAGAATTTTAAGGGGAGAAGACACTGAAACAGATTTACTATGATTATTAATTGAAATGTTTTGGTGTTAACTTCAGCCGAGAAACAGGGTTGTTTATATGACTGCAACTTGAACCCATCGTAAAAGAAGAACCATCTCGTGTAAAGGAGGCATTTTTCTTTTAAATACAGTCATAAACAAACAAAAAAAAGGTTGTTTATTCAAGATGGAAGTTTACAGTTGTAATCTAGAAACGTTTATGGAATATTTTCTATCTTCTTTTTCAAACTCTGAACTACAGTGTGTCTTTACACTGTTCAGCCATGATTAAAGTAGAGAAATAGGAAGATAAGACCGGTTTGACATCTGCTGCCCAGATACCACGGTGAGGGGCACTCTTCGCAAATATATGCTGTAGTACTACAGTGATGAGTGGAAATGCCATGTGTACAAACGCCTTTAAGTGAGACTGTTGGTGACACTTTCTAAAAGTGTTGGCTTAACCCTGCTCCCATTGAAGCTAATAGGAGTTCTTACCATTGGCTTCAGTGGCAATAGAGTTACGAAAATATCCTATTCCTAATAAATACATGATAAACCGCTGCCAGTGTTACTGTATGAACAACGTGCCATAAAGGTATCACCGAGAGCAGTTTATGTGACTGATATCACAAGTCATGAGGAGGGGCATGGCAAGAACAAGAAATTGTTGGATTCTGCTGATTTTGGGTCTTACTGCCCTTTTTTTGCAGAATGTAACCCAAACACCAGTGGGTTACATGTCACCCGTTGTGCCAGACCCAGAAAGGATTTGAGTCTGTTACAGCCCCCTGCTACACAACCTGGCTCTTTAGCTTGAGCTATAGAGACTCATGTTTTCAGCTCTGGACATCCCTAGTACAATCCCCAATGTTGGCCAAGATCGTGGCTGTCACATAAGTGGAGAGTCATCCTGGATTTGAGCTATTGTGGGCCTCAGATGCTCGGGATGAACTACCTCTGTCCAAGGGAAGTATTTAACCCACCAGTGAGATTGTGTCCTGCTCTGTGCCTTGTTCACTGAGATTGTGAGTCTGTTGAAGCTCTCAGCATGAAAACCTGGCGCTCGAGCTGTAGAGACTCATGCATTCAGCTTTGGAGCTCCTTGGTTCAGTCTCTGGGTTACACACAATCTAGGCTCTTCAAGTCTGGGTGGGGACAAAGAAGAAACCATTCCTCATAGCAGAAGTAGGCTTGCTCTGTAGCCATCAATACAGCCCCATGGAAGCAGTAGCTGTGCTGCTTCTGCACACTGACTTCCCAAGAAGCAAAGGCCCACCTTGCTTCCTAAACCATTGAATTCTGTGGAGTTACTCAGGTGCTTCACATTAACCACATGGCTTTGCTGAATGGGGGCCCAAAAGAGGGAAAGAGACCCGTGCAAGAAAACAAAGACCTTAACTCCTTTTTTAGGTGATTTGATTGTCTCCGACGGCTGTTCTCTTAGTATTTACTCTAGCATTTGTAAAAACAGAGAATTCCGAGAGCAAAGCCCCGCTGAATCAGACACACAGAGAACCCGAATAAACAAGCATGCGCTGCAGATTAGTAAGAACATCTGTAGTTTTTATATTGGTTTGAGAACACATGCCACATGATTTTTCATTTCTTATGCTTTTTAGGTTTTTAATATATTGCTAATAAAAGTTGGGAAAGGAAGGCACAGCTGGACTAGACATGCCAGGCCACCATTTAATTTCTGACTCAGAGGACGAGCAGAAGAGTAGTTTTATTGTATCCTAGTAGAGAATAAAGCCACATGCAAATTCCAGCCATGAACATCTGTTTCCTCTTTATGTAGAAGAATTCTAGCATTTTGAAGGGGATTCCAGTTTTGAAGGGCCTGGCTTTATTTATTTATTTATTTTATTTTATTTATTTTTAATTTGCTGTTCCTTCAACATGCTACCCCTCTGTCTGGCTGCTGAGTTTCCCTCTGGGTGCTGTCAGCTTGTGATTTAACATCACAGATTTATCAGCATCGAATGGGCACATTTTGTAACTGTAGCCTGATAAATTTTAAATTGCTTCAATCAAAACACTATTTTATTGCTATGAAGGGTGTCAGTACTACCTCAATTTTCAATATTGATGCATCCGTCTGGCAGTGTTTTTAACTTCCTCCTTAAATTCATCTCACTTGCTGAAAGCTTCTCAACTCTTAGGTGAAACATACTTGCAGTTTGATTTTAAAAGCGAGAGTTTATTTTTCTATTGCTGTTACTCTGGGCTGCAGCTGTTTTCAGTGTTGTTTTTTAAAATCACTGGCTTTCAAAATATAAAATCCCCTTTTTTTTTTTAATCCACCTAATTCAGGAGAATTAAGCAGATCTTTGAAAACAATAAAAATCTGCAATATATTGGATATTGGACATTAAAAAATACAGGCCCTGAGTAACTGGCTATTGTGTCCATCTATTAAACATTAGAATAATAANTTTTTTTTTTTTTTTTTTTTTTTTTTTTTTTTTTTTGGTGTAGGATTTAATTCTATTGAATAAACAGTACAGTTATAGAACATCAAGCCAGACATGAGAACGGATACTGTCTGTCTATTTTATGTGAACATCAAATGAGAGATTTGGTGGAGCTAGCCAGAGTTTCATATTTGCTGGCAGAAAGTTCTCCACATGTGTGGACCACATTTTCCTTGTTGTTTTAGGTTATTTCAGGCACAGATATCATTGCCTGTCTGGGTGTGATTCTGTTCTGTATCTGAAGGTTTTTGTAAGGAAAATAACAACAAACGCAATCAAACCACATTTCTTCAAGGGAAGAAGTGTCTCCGAAGTGAGGGGGTTTCTCATTTCAATTTCACTGTAAAAAGCTTGTGACAAGTAGAATGAATTTATCACTGTATGAATTACATGGTTAAAGAAAGTTCTCTTTTTATATATTAATCTACTCTGCGCTCTGGCCTTTTTTAAGGCATGTAGATTGGGCCAGAATGTAGGTTTTGTTTTGAAAAGTTTCAGAACATGTAATGTTAGTATATCTCTGGGAAAGTTTAAAATTTGATTAAAACAGGATTTGTGAGGGCTGGGTGAGGATTTAGGCTCCAGTCAGTAAGCTCCTTCTCACAGGTGGATTCATGGGCCTGTGCAAACCCTGTTGACTTGCACCATGCAGAGTCTGAGCCCTAAACCACCTCCTGCCATTTTGGAAATCCATCTTGTGAGGTGCATGAGGAAGTGAAAACGTGCCACCCTTTCCATTGGCCACCCCAAGCACCTGCTTCCTTCTCTGGCGCTTGGAGCCGGCCCTGATCAACAGTCAAACCTGATCTGACTTGTCCGAACTGAGAAGGATGCAGAAAGGAAACAGGCAACTCAAATGGTGAAAATCAAATAAAAATTTTAAACTTCTTTCCATTTGCTTGAAATGCATCTAATTAGTAATAAAGATAAAACAAACCTTATTTTGAGAGCATCCCTTGTCTTCATGTTAACAGATTTTTTATTTTTTTTTACTACTCAAAGTACAATAGGAAGAAATTTGAGATTGTGTATGTGTTAGGAGGCCTGTTTTGCTTGGTATAAACTGAACTTAGTGCATTTCCTTTTCTTCTCTTTTTTTAACAAATTGGAGCAAATATGATAGCTATTATATCTCTTTTCTGGTGTAGATGATAGAAGGTTATGTCACTTTTGCTTCTGCAGTGCAAGGAAATGATGCAGTTAACTCCCATTTGACAACGATGCAGCAGCATGTGGCTCTATATCTTCTCATAAATATATTACGAGGCATTTCTGTCAAATAACTGGACTTTGTCACCCAAAATCGAAACAGAAATGTAAGTGCTATGCTAGAGTTTCAGGGCCCTGATAAATAAGAACCAGGTTTGACCTTTCTTTTGGGCCTTTGAGATGCCACAAGGGATAGTCCTCTTTGTTCAAGATGACAAACTTCCTCTGAGATTTCAGTTTGTCAGCTCAATGTACAGCATCAGCATTGATTTCATCTCACTGCCATTTCCTGCCTGAATAGATAACAAATTTTCTGTGGCAGGTGTCTGTCAAGCTAAGTTTTGCCTGGCAGATTAACGGAATAGGCTCATTTATTAATCATTAGTTGCAACACAATAAAACAAACTTTAACTCTTCTGATGTTGGATAAATGTAATGTTTAGGGACCATTTCAAATTTCCATGTAATTTAGATTTAATAAGATTTACATACGTCCACAATGAATGTTTCTAATAATCTACAGTTACTTAAATTATACTGTATCTTACTATATCATTCCATAGATTTAACAAGACAGCTATTGTCTATATTAAATACTGGAAGCTTTTACAAGCTGAGGCTTGGCATTTTATCAGAAGTGGTGGTAATTACGTTGTTTCTTTGTACTCCTCTGTCTGTCTCCAGCTGTTGTCTCTTTTTAAACGTAGAGTGAAAACTCTTTAGAGTAAGGACCATCTTTTTGTTCTATGTTTGTGTCTGGTGCCTAACACAATTGGGTTGTGATCTGTGAGTTGGGCTCCTAGGTGCTACCAAAATACAAATATAGAAATATAATAATATGAAGTGTTGTTGTAGCCGTATCAGTCCCAGGATATCAGAGTGACAGGATGGGTGAGGTAATATCTTTTATTGGCCCAACTTCTGTTGGTGAGAGAGACACGCTTTCGTGTTTACACAGTGCTGAAGAAGAACTCCGTGTAGCTTGAAAGCTTGTCTCTCTCACCAACAGATGTTGGCCCAGTAAAAGATATTACCTCACCCACCTTGTCTCTCTCAATAATAATAATAAAAAATAAATAAATAATAATTAATTATCAATTTCGGACAATAGAGACAATAAACTTGCACCCCCATTATGCCATTTTTAGCATCCCTTTAAGACACTAAGCGTTCCTCCACTTTCAGATAATTATGTGTGACAGTGCATGTTAACCGACAGTTCCTCATCAAGCTGTGTTTGTGGCCTGAGTGGTGTGGTGCTTGAACCATCTTTATGGCTTCTTTGGCTAAAAGTCAAACTGAGAAATTCCCGGCACTAGATCATACTAGTTATTGCTCTTACAGGCCACCCTGGTAAGAATACATTAACCTCTCAGCAGGGAACGTGATAAACAAAGTAAAAACTGCTTTAGTGAAACCAGTCCTCTAACAGCAGTGTACATAAAGTAATCCTTACAGATTTATAAATGTAATAAGCTACAGTTCGCTGAGTGAACAATAACTGTTCCTAATTTAGCCAGCCAAGGAACATGCCAATCTAATTTGCTGTTGTGACTTTTTTTTCTTTACCCCTTCCAGATTCCTTTCTCTCTGGTGCAGTTTCCCCTTTGGGAGTCCTTAAAGGTAAGACCCATTAGTGTGTCAAGCCTGTGACATTAGAAATGTGTGCATCTTAGAAGCTTGTATGATAGCTTACCTAACTTGTTACCCACAGATATGGACACTTCAGAGAATGCATGTACCAAGCTAGTTTTCCATATGATAATCATTTGGTTGGATGTCTGAAAAACGACAGCAATCTAAGCTTTAATGTATGTCATGCAAACAAATCCCAGTGCTCTGCACTGACGATAAACGCCCCAGAAGTTTTGTTTGCTGTCCTACCTAATGGTATCGATTTAAAATTGTCTGGGAGCCATCAGTTTTGTCTGAATTTGCAACACCTCACTCCTGAAGGTAAAGAGGAAATTTTGAGTTGTGCAGAGGAGATTGATTAAATAAAATTGTTGCCAAGAGCCACCCACAATATGTCATTGGTTTTCTGATTGGCTTTGTACCAATCATTTGAAAGAATTGTTTAAAGAATCTGTAAATCAGAAGATACCTTAGTAGAGCAATCTTCTAGAATGATGCAACTTTATATGAATGTTATCCCTCCAGTTGGTTGCATTGTTTATATAAGGTGAAATTGCTGTCCAACAAAAGGACTCGTGGTCTAGTGTTTAAAGCACAGAACTGGAGTTCATGAGATCAACGCTTTGTTCCTAGCTGTGCTGCTCACCATTGGCAAGTCATGTAATTTCTGTGTGTCCCAGTTTTCTCATCAAACGGTTAAGCTGTTAGTTCTGCACCTCAAAGGGAGGTTGGGGGGGGCTAACATTTGTAAAGTGCTTTGATGTCCTTGCACAGAAGGCAGAATAGAAGTGCAAAGTGTTGTTGCAGGCCATTGCAAATGATGTGGTAGGATTTTATATTTATATGATGGAGGGGTGGAGGGATTTTTTATTAATATTATTATTATTATTAAGTGAGTTGGACTCCTGGAAATTGTTGGATGACAGCACTGTAAAGTGAAGTCCTCTCCTCTTAAAACAGATGCACAATAAGCGGTAGGAGTGCTAGCTTCCCCTACACGGCAGCATCAATGTGCGAGGACCTTGTTCCAAAGGAAGCAGTTCTAGGACTGATGCACAGTCCAGATTCCAAGCTGACTGAAACACTCCACTCTTCCTTGAGAGACAATTAGTATAAATTGTGCCAGTGGTTCTGGAGACGTAGGCATTTACCCACTTGGAACTTGGTTGAGACCACACAATAATTTCAAATAACCACCAAACAGCTGGCAGATGCTAGTAATTTTCATTCATGAGCAGCCAGAGCTCAGTTCAAACCAGTGACCTAGGAAAAAGAGGATATAGTATCAGTTATTTGAGCTATCGTGTCCTTACAGGACTGAAGGATTGGTTCTGTGAAACCCTCTGAAAGCTGGGTTGGAAAACACAATTTCCATCTATGGGAAATTCTGATTGGTACAACCCTGGATGCTCACCAGGCTGCTGTATTAGACCCAAACCTTGGCTCCCATATGCTTTTAGGCTGGCGGAGTCTGGAGAGAATCCAGTAACTGCTCAAGCTCTGGGCTTCTAGGCATGCTCTTGGAGTGAAGATCCTCTATCTAACTCTCACTCCAGAGATATAGACTCTGCAATCCAGTTGACTAGGACCTGAAACTAGTGCTGGTCCCTTACAAGACTCCCTGATAGCTATTGTACTANCTTTTTTCCCCCCCCCCCCCCCCCCCCCCGAGTTACACCGATACTCTGGGCCCTCTGGATTACTGTTTCACTTTTGACGACTATGTGATAGTTAAAGGAAGGGGAACACAGGCTGTGTAAAGGAATTTCTAAACCAATCACATTTTACTCCTAGATAAGGCACCAAGAGAGGTACAGATCTATGGAAAAAGAAGCATCTGTATGCAGAACCCTCGCTCGAGTGTCCACCCCATTCTAGAGCCCTTTGGGTTTTTGTCAGTCCTTTCAGGGCTCCAGAACCCTTTTCTCCTCCTGCCCAGTGTTGCCTTCTTGCTCTGGTCTCTTCTAGAATGGCCAGTGAGAGAGCCTCCCATTTATAAAGTTCCAGTTCCATCCCCTCCCATCAGTTGACTCCCCTGAACGGCTTCAGGTGTCTTATCAAGTGGTTTTTTTTTTTGCTTAGTTGCAGCCCACCTGAAGTTCAGCCAAGGAAAACTGCAGCCAGCTCATTGTTCTAGGTTGATTTTCCATTTGAATGGAAAGCCACCCAGGCTAATGCCTCTTGATTGCTCTTCCTTGTTAGCCCTCTTCTAGGTGCCAGGATTTCTCCTAACATCTCCTGGGCATTTCAGCTCAAGATGGGACTCTGCAGTGCCAAAAGTAAAAGCACATATAATCGATTGTAATCAAAATGGCATTCAGATAACAGAATGGAGTCAGCAGGCTAATGTAGGCCTGTACAGACACCATACCAGTCCGACACACTGATGGTTTCAACATCTGGTTTTTCCATGAAATGGGACAAAATGTCAAAGTACTGAAACATTTTACAGCATGGAAGGATCTGAAAAGCTTTGATTTGGAAATGTTGAAATGAATAATTCTGAGTTTTCCAGTGGAAACAAAACCTTTTGTGTAGAATTTTCCCATAGAAGAACAAGAAAATATTGTCAATATTGTCATTGTTTTTCCACAACCAAAAAATTGTTGATGTCGATTCCCTGTATTTCATTGAGGAAATGTTTCTGGCAAAAAATTTCGACCAGCTCTAACTTCCATGTACCAGGTCAGATACTTCCCCTCATCCCAATGGATGCAGGAGTTGCAATGTACACCATTACTGTACCTGCAGGCTGCAAGTGAGTCTGAACTAGGGTAAGGGTGACGCGCCCAGGGTTTAGGGGTCAGTGGCAGTTCTCTCCTTACTCCCACCACAGCTGTTCTGTTGGGACTTGTTTTCTGGCTCCTCACAGTCACAGGTTTCCCTGGAGAGGCGTTTAAATAGCACATCCCCAGACCAGCCTGGCTCTGTCTCTTTCTGGACCAACTTCTGGTGCTGGATGGATTGTGGTACTGGCGATTGTACTTTTGCTTGGATTGTGCCAGCGCAGGTGTTGTGCTGGTGAAATGAGCTGTCTGTATTTTTCACACCAGTCCCTATTATCTGTTGTATTGTGGTAAAGCCTAGAGGCCTCAATCAGGGCCCCATCAGGAGCCACCCATATACAAAGAAAAGATGGTCCCTACCCCAAAGTGCTTACCACCAAACTATAAGACGAGAGCCAAAAGATGAGGGTGGAGGAGCCTGAGGTAACAGCGAGAGACGGAGGATTGGTGTAATAAGCAGCACACCAGCTGCCACCAGTTGAGTGTTTTGTAGGAATCCCAGCACAATGTGCTCATCGAGTGGTTATCCGAGTGTGGTATCTGGGAATTGTCCTGTTGCACAGGGTAACTTCAGCTACCTTATTAGGAATCTGTTTTTATGCCAAATTACAGGAGCAGCTTTCAGTGAACTCGTATACCGTAGAGCTGACGTGACATCGTCATCGCTAGTGCCGCATCATTGTTCTGGAAACTAGAGACGGCAGTATAAAAAAAGGGGCACTGTGCTCTCTAAAACCACATAAAGCAGGAACATGATGTAGCTCTTCACAGAATGTAAAGCTGCTTTAACAAACGCTCACGTAGTTGTGGTGATAAAATGTATTGTTTAAAACCTAGGCTGTAAAGGAGACAGTTTGAATTTAGCTGGCTAAGTAAACAAGCCTTTTAGGATTAGACATCACCGATAATCTAAACGGGTTGGTGGATATTTCCAGCAGCACTTAGACTGGACAGCTCATACCATAGCCCAGTTTCAGTATATTGGGCTACAAATAACAACCTGTTACTGAGCGTAGGGATCTTAAAATCCTTCGCACGTGCTTCAGTCATTTCCTTTTCAGCATCTTGATAAAGAGCTAGAGGTTTGTCACATCAAAGTCACAGCAGTGAAAGCAGGAGCCCTGGCTGTAGAAGTAACTGATTGCAGATGACTGAATTAAACTCAAAAATCACAAATACTGAAGCAAAGAAGAAAAGTTATGGTCTAGTCACCTGTGAGCACATGGGGAGTAGCAGCTAAAGGATTCAGCGGCAGGTCTTCTCACAGGTTCTTTGAAGGGAGGGGGGGGAAACAGTAAATAGCAGGTAGCAGGAGAGGCAGCACAAAGCACTGACACAGAGACCTTAACTAAAATTATTGAGTCACCTTTGTCCGGCTTGTCCTCATCCGTCCCTCCGTGAACACAAGTTGATGCCACACCATTCCGTTTTATTGCGAGCACGTTCTTTCCATTTCTCGCCAAAGAGTTTTGTCATGGGATCAGCCCTGCGCGTTTTCGGTCTGCCCAGCAGTCGCTTGTGGTCTCTGGGGATCCAGTCACTGATGCGGGTTGCCCACCTATTGTCTAAGGGGCTATGCTGGGCTGTATTAAAGGGGTTGGTTGTGAAGGGAGGTGAAACACCCTAAGTATTGATAAGTGTATGAGGCGTATAGGGTCATTTCATTGCTGTGGCTGAGGGAATCAGAGATTGTGGCTGGATGATTTTATGACCATTAATAAAATCTGTAGTTGTATAAACTGAGTCATTGGTGACTCAGTCTCATGTGTCTGTGCACCAGCAAATTACTGCAGGGATCAAGGAAAATATCTCGCCTCCCTGGAGAGCACAATTGGCTACATGCCTGGTAGGGAAGCAGAGATTACCTTCCAATGAGACATCAGGTGTTGGCCAAAGCCAGAGACAGGGAACTAGACTTGGAGAAGCAGTAGTCTGATCCTATGTGGCAAATCATATGTACCTATATCCCATTCTGTGTCTTTGCTTTGCCCCAAGCAGCCATGCGCTAAGCCTGTACTTAACATTTGTTCTTCTGGCAGGTCATAAGCCATATTATAAACACAACACTATCATAGTAGTAAATACTGACAGGTTGTACTACATGAAATACACCTGTACCCCGATATAACGCTGTCCTCGGGAGCCAAAAAATCTTACCGCGTTATAGGTGAAACTGCGTTATATCAGACTTGCTTTGATCCGCCGAAGTGCGCAGCCCCCCCCCCGGGGCACTGCTTTACCGCGTTATATCCGAATTCGTGTTCTATCGGGTCGCGTTATATCGGGGTAGAGGTGTATATAGTATTGCATATCATGGCACTATAATATGTATAGACAATGAGAGAGGATACCACACAGATACGGTTATTCATAAAATGGGCATTAGCACAGGACATATTGAAATGATTGGCAAGATATGAATTTATTGATGAAAATATGAAATATGGAGGCTTGACTTCTGATTATGTGAGTATCTGGCATGAGCACACAGGTTGGAATTAGCTGATGAGTGTACCCTTCTCTTAAATCCTGATATCTCTGAAAGGTTGAAAAAGAAGTAAAGAAACCACTGTGACTTTTTTTCCATACATCTAATATTTTTATTGGGAGACAAATATTGCTTGGTTTTCTTACAGTAAAGCAAGTCTAACACTATTGCCTACATTTAAAACCCTCCCGCTGTGTACAGAGGTATAATATTATGGTGTTTTTTACTTCCATTTAAAAAAAAATCCTTCTAATATATATAAGAAACTAGAAAGGCGGAAACTCTACAATGCTCATTGAAATTTTAACAGCAAGCACAGCAAACATTAGGATAAATATTAAAATCCCGTACAACAAACATTTTTGGTTACTCTAAGGTAAGCATTTCTGCTGAATGCCACTATGGCATCTTGGCTCTAGGAGAGAGGCAGGCACTTAAATAGGCCATAAGAACATAAGAACATAAGAAAGGCCGTACCGGGTCAGACCAAAGGTCCATCTAGCCCAGTATCTGTCTACCGACAGTGGCCAATACCAGGTGCCCCAGAGGGAGTGAACCTAACAGGCAATGATCAAGTGATCTCTCTCCTGCCATCCATCTCCATCCTCTGACGAACAGAGGCTAGGGACACCATTCTTACCCATCCTGGCTAATAGCCATTTATGGACTTAGCCACCATGAATTTATCCAGTCCCCTTTTAAACATTGTTATAGTCCTAGCCTTCACAACCTCCTCAGGTAAGGAGTTCCACAAGTTGACTGTGCCAGTCCCATTTCAGCTAGAACTGCAAGGTCAAAGCCAACACCTTAAATTTTATCTGGAAGCCAACTGGCAACTGGTGCAGATAACAGAGCACATGTGCTCTCTGAAAGGCACCCCATTTACCAAGTGTTCTGCCTTTTGCATCAGTTCTGGCTTTGAGGTGCAGTCCCGTGTACAGAGCATTGGCATTTCCAGTAACTTGCTTCAGAAATACCTCGTGTATTCTGTACAGGAATTTCAGATTGCAGGGACACATCTTTGGAGTGAAAGTTTGTGCCGAGTCACGGTGGTCGCAGCAGATATTTCTCTGTTTACAATGACAGATATTTTCCTGTGAGCTGGGCACTCCACTGTAGGTTTTACCTGCTTCATATCATCTTATCCTACATATTTTAATTTTTGTAGAAAGCCTTCTTGGAAGAAATTTTAGCTTCCTCAATTATTTATTGGTGATGTAGAAATATAGGACATCGGCTCACGGACAAATATTTAGGACTTGGATGTCAGAATCGAGGAGTCCTGGCTTTGAGCACAGCAATACCTATTCATCAGAAATGACTGCTTCCTAGGGAAGCCATGGCAAGATGAAAACTAACAGCTCCATGGCTGGCTATCCCTGAGCCCACCAGGATCTGTGTTTTGAGCCCTTCTGTTGTGGGAAACACCACTCAGTCCTCTTGATTTTTATCCCCGCACATGCTGGCTGCACTTCGGGCCCAGCAAGAATTACTCCAGCACAGCTGTGAATGGAGCAGGCTCTCTGCATAGGCCTGCTGTTGTGTGGTAAGTCTGAGAAATTCCCCTGACGTTTTGTGAGATGGGAGCAGAGGAGGGAGACCATGTGAATGGCTTTTTAAAAAATAACCTTATTTTTCAAAGCAAAACCAAACCAAAACATTCCAGGATCCTTTGTGTCCTGTACCTGACAGTCTGATTCTGAGGTGGACCCTCACCGCTATATGAAGGCTGCCATGGACTAGACTGATCCTGGGATATAACTTCAAACCCTTTAAAATCCTGAACTGATTTCCACCCAGGTCAAATCCTAGCGCTATTGAAAACAGTAGGCTTTTTGCCATTGACATCATTGGGGCCAGGATTTCACTCCCAGTCCCTGTATTAAGCAAGAAATAAATATGGGGTTGAATAGAGACAGTGGCATGGCTGGTTTAGGGCAGGATTCCCACCTCTAGCCTCTCTCAGATTGACTGTGCAAAGGCCATTTACTGGGGTTTCGCATGGAAGGAGAGGAAGCTCTAATCCTTGTTCGAGCAAGTGGAAAATACCTCTGATTGTAATTTTAAGAAGAGTTAAGATGTATGAAATTCTCCCACCATTAAAGCAAAAGACCAAAACTACTTTCTGAAAACTGGAAACCAACCCTCGGTTGTTTTAACAACAGTAGGAAGTATAAAAATCTTGCCAAACTGGGCCTAAACATAGTTTCCCCTGGGCTGTGGCTAGGTGCCCACCTTTCTTTTTAGTCTGAGAACTAGCCTAGCATTTCTTTTCTACTGTAATCAGTTACATGTAAGTCAAGAATAAATGAAACCTAGTCCTAGCGTTAGAGCGTTTCCTTTCAGGCTATATCATAAGTGTTCGCCCATACCTCTCTCCCGCTTTGAGTAATGATCAGGCTGATTTGGGGATTAAGACTAATCATTAAATAGCATTAATGTGTCTGCCATTTGCTTAGGTGCTGCATCACGAAAAGCAATTTGCAGTGCACTGTTCCAAGGCATGATGTAACCTCCAGCCAATCAGGAGCCTGCATGCCATTAGCATAACGGCTACATTTTTCTCACAAAAGAACAATGCAGCCAACAGCTGTTCTGCAAACAAAACTTACATTATTAGTGTCATAATCGCAGTCATTCACACGGCCTTTAAACACTGTCCGAGGCTTTCTAGCACACCATCTGCACTGAAGGGAAAGAAACAAATGCAATCATTTCTTGTAGAATTACAGACACATTTTGAAAAAAGCTGGATAGCCCTGGAATGTCAATGCATTATTTGAAAAAGGAGACATAAAACAGACTCTCACAGTTTAACAGACAAAAGGCCAGATTGTGATACTCTTACTCATCTGTCTTTGACCATGAGTAGTCCCACTGAAGTCAATGAACCTGCTATTGAAATCAGTGGGACCACTGGTGGAGGAAGGTACCATTCAGTGTAAGGGTATCAAAGTCTGGCCCGAAGTGTTGCACACTGAATTTCTAAGTATTAGCTCATGCCAAATGAGCCTAAAGAACTGTTTAGCTTTTTGAAATGGCTTATTCACTCAGGTATTTATAAACAGGTAGCAATGGTGCAGTTGCTCTAGTTTGAAGTAAAGTTGTTTTAACTTTTAAGCCACTTTTCTGAACCAGTCCCTACTTACCCAAGTACTTTATATGGCCCTCCTCTCCATAGTATCTGAGCGTCACTGGTACATTATTCACTGCTATGGACACAGTGTTTGGGAGATGTTTTCCTTAACCAGGTTTTTTGTGCATCTACTTTAGTTTGCATCAAGCTGGAATACAGATGGGGAAAAAGGCATGAAACATTTAACATTGGAAATGTGCTGTGGCATGTAGGCCAACTTTTTGTTCTTTTTCTCTCAGTGTATCTGGGATTTGGGTGGGTTTAAGATATAGGGCCAAGTTCGCTGCTGGCATGAGCAAATGCAACTCAATTAGCGTATAAGTACTTTAACTGCGTAAACCAATAGAGAATTTAGCCCATGGTGTTTGTCCCATGCTTGGGCCAGTATGTTTTCTGCAAGACCATATGCACACGTACTGTACATGTGCATTGGAGAGAATATTTTAGATATGTCTTTGGCCCTTTGCTTTTCCACTATCCATGTAAAACTTGCAAATCTGCTTATAGGTAATTTATGTTTTTTTAATTGGGATTTCCCTCCCCTACCTTACTGTACTTCTGTCCTTATGAAAAGGACTATAGTTTTCTATAATAATGTCCCAAACCTCTATTTAAAGCTGTAGTGTTTGGGGCACTTGCTGTAGTATATTTTCATAAAGCAACTGTGCGTGAACCCGACCAAAGGCCATGGAGAATGTAAATCACAAATGGAAAATGCAAAGTAAAGTTGTCCCTTTCTGACTCTGCCAGCTTTTCTAAAGGCCCCCAAAATAAAAATAAATAAATACTAAAAGTTTTTAGTTCTCTTATCTCAGTAGAATGAGACCAGTGTCAAGTTTGCCACTGGAAAAGGTCTTGCAGATGTTATTGATGCAGATGTGGCACCTGGGGGTATTTTACACTCACTAGTGGAAACTAGTGAAATAAGTAAATTTATTCTGTGGGCTGAAGTGAAGGTCTTGGACCATCATGGAAAGTGAGCAAAGAAGATTTTGCTAGTACAATAAGGTTTTAAAGCAGAGTATAGTAGAAGCTGTGGCAAGGTAGACCCATGCCATTGTAGAATTTTCAGGCAGAATGCTGACTCAAGAGATTTCCAAGGGGTAGCATTGGTAAATTGATAATCCAACGCTGTCAATGGACAGGCTGTGTACCCATGTAGCCTTGACAATTAGGCATTTGAGTTTCCCTGGGAATGCATTGGTGTACCAAGCCCGGTAGACATGCTGACCAAGGACCTCTCATTAGGATGATATTTTATGGAAATACTTAGCCCAACAGAATGTTGCTGATACTTACCATTTCGGTATAAGAAAGAGAGGCTCCGAAAATAATTTTAAAAAACAAACCCGTTATATGAGACTGGATGACTCAAGAAGATGCTAATGGGATACAGACATTTTCATCTGCATGCCACTGATTCAGATCTGCTCCAAGATGTCATTTATCAAGTCAATCTCGGTTACCAAAAGCCATTGCTTTTGGATGGGTGCTTAGTGGCCTATGTAAGATGAGTTGGTGATCTCATTTTAGTTCTTAGTGGGCAAGTGCCGAGCTACAAAAATAATCCCTGCTAATTAGATTCCTCGTTGGCAGCCCCAGCAGAGAAATCAAGGAATGAATGAGCATGGAGACTGAACTCTTGTCTCACCCCTAGAGTTGGCTCCTCCCAAATAACATGTTGGTATGAGCAGTATGGGAATGTTTCTAAGGCCACTTCCCATGCAGTTTGACTGTGCTAGACATATTGAGAGCGCTTAGTTCTCCAGTCTCCAGCTTTGCAGGAGAATTGAATTAACTAACGCCATGTCTACGTGAAAGCAGCAGGGCTGCCGCGCTGAGCTGTGCTACTGTAGTGTCGTAGTGTAGATGCTTCCTATGTCAGTAGAAGGGTTTTTTAATTGATGTAGTTCAGGGTCAGCAACCTTTCAGAAGTGGTGTGCCGAGTCTTCATTTATTCACTCTGATTTAAGGTTTCGCGTGCCAGTCATACATTTTAACGTTTTTAGAAGGTCTCTTTCTATAAGTCTATAATATATAACTAAACTATTGTTGTATGTAAAGTAAATAAGGTTTTTAAAATGTTTAAGAAGCTTCATTCAAAATTAAATTAAAATGTAGAGCCTCCCGGACCGGTGGCCAGGACCTGGGCAGTGTTAGTGCCACTGAAAATCAGCTCGTGTGCCGCCTTCGGCACCCGTGCCATAGGTTGCCTACCCCGATGTAGTTAATCCACCTCTCTGACAGGCAGTACAGTAGCTAACTTCACAGAAGAATTACTCATTGACTTAGCCGTGCCTACACTGGTGAACCCAACTGTGGTGGCTCAGGGCGTGAAATTTTTCACTGCCCAGAGCAATGTAGCTGGGTTGATCTAATGTTTACATGTAGACCAGGCCTACGTGACCGAAATGCTGAAGACATAAACAGAAGTTTTTGTACTAGGGCTTAAGTTATTCTACAGTCAAGTCTTAACCCTTTCTGTGCGTCCAGCGTACCTCTGTGATGCAAGGCAAAAAAGTTGATTCTTGTAGCATGGAGAGACAGTGTATGTGCAAATGGAATGTAGACAGCCTATTTCTGTGTGGGACATCAAAGGTTAATCCTCCTTCGAGTCAACATTTAGGTGATACTAAAGGTTACTAAAACCAAATAAGCTAGAATGACAGTAAAAACAAATTATTTTGGCCCATCGTGCTGTTGGCCCTCATGCCTTCTGTCTCTCTCTCTCTCCATTCTATTTCTCCATTCTCTTCACATCTCTCCCTACCTTCCTGCTGGAGCCAAAAGAATCAATGAAGGATGGATTAATAAATGTCTGCACCTTCTTAACAGATGAAAAGTGCTAAGCAGTCTTATTATTAAATGCAAAAGGGCAGTATGCAGTGTGCTGGGAGGGTTCCCTATGGTGAGCACTGCTTTCACTGGTCTGTACTTTCTTTGCCCTAGGACTTCGCTATATTGACTAAGTTTGAAAATGAGTTTTATTTGGAGCAAGAGTGCACATTGCATTTCAGTTTGCGTAAATTAATCACATCCTTGCTAAGATCAAACCGATCCTAACAACATTTATAATGCAAGTCCTTCAGGGTAGGGGCTCTGTCCTCTTGCTTGTCTGAACAGAGCCTCGTGGAGTGACGAGTGTGATATAAATAGTGATAACAGATCAGTGCTGCAAAGTAACACTGCACACGTACACTTTGTTTAGTCACAACAGTGAAAAATGCCCCTGTGCGGAGGCCAGTACTGACCCTTAAACGGGGCTCATGCTGGCCCTCTGAACTGGGGCGAATATCACCCAAAGAACAGAATACCTGTGTGATTAGTTTCTTGATGTGTTTCTAAGCTGTAGCCATTTTCTGCCTCTGCCTCTATTGGGATCAGCCATCAGCAGTGTTGCCAATAAAGCACCAAGTTGTAAAGATGAGCCATGAAGAACAGTTTGTTTTCTTCATCCTACAGAATAAAAACCGAAACAAATCAATGTGGTTGATTCAGACAGTATTTCTATCTGCTTTCATGGGCGTCTCAAATTTCATGTTGCTAATCATACCAGGAGGTCAACAAATCAATGTCCAGTAGCCCGTTGACACCATTCATTGTGTTACTCAAATAACCCGTTACAGGAGCTTCATGTGAAGGTTGTTGTCTTGCCTCCTTGTTGCTTTGCCCTCAAGCCACTTCTAAAGTCACACACTAGCTCGCTAATCTGGACTTGCTTATTTGAACGTTGCTAATCACCTCTCTTGCCATCTGAAAGAAGACCACCTCGAACAAAGGGGGACACAGAAGCAAATTAACCTACCATGCTAATGTTTATAATTGGAATCAATTGAAACATTGAAAAAGAAGTTGGCTCAGTTGCAGATCTCAGGCTGAGAAGACACGATGAGCCTTGCTTGCCTCTTTTAAAGCTAAAAATATAATGAGGCATCTACCTTTGACTCAGCTCCCTCATAACCACTAAATATAATTATGCTGTTACTGCTTTTTATCAAGTTCTGTGCGAAAGGCCTGGGAGGGATTTTCATGTGTCATGCCTTCTTCCTTGTGAATAAATCTCCTAGTCTGAAGTATTTCAGCACACCCATTTAAAAAGAGCAATGTTGCAGTGTGACGGGAGGCACAACCATACACCCGACTGGAAGGGGTTAAAGAACACAGCGCTAGGTTTTAGGCCTGGAGGTGGACTTAAAAGGAAGGAAGCCCAGCAAGTGGGGGTCTGATGGGGAAGGAGAGCACCACTCCTGGAGGGGACGCGCAGGGACACCACCTCTGTCACACACTGATGTAAAGGTTGAAACAATACTCAGAACTTGTTGATACTTATTAAAAGCCAAACAGTTTGGTAGGCACCAGAAAAACTACTTACCTACAAACAAAAATGATTGTGATGCACTTTGTAAATTGTATCTTAAGCTGGTTGAAATGAGCAAACTGCACGATGTAAAGTAAATGGAGGGTGAGGGGCCCTACAGAATAGCAACAAGCTTCTTCTCAGTGAAGAAATGGGACTTGGGAGGTTTCGTGGTTGCTGCAAAGAATGACGCATGGGAAGTCAGCAGTGGGGTTGTTGTGATCAGACTGTAAAACAGTGGTTAGATGTTACCTGAAGGTGGGTTACAGCATAATCACTGCCCAGGAAGGTTCCAGAACATCTAGCAAGGTCCTGATTTCCTGCTGATGTCTGCAGACAACGGAGTCACCAGCTTGGTGTACTGGATTCTTGGAGATCCCCAAGGATGTCCTGTCAGAGAGCCTTCACAGGGTGGGTGGACAGAAAGTAGTGCTTTCTCCATCTTGAGATGGGTTCTCCTCCCTGCAGTGAGTGGGGGAGAGCCCAGACCAGCTCTGTTGAAGGCTGTGGCATAGCTTCTCAATCCCAGAAATCCAGGCAAATTGTTTTTTCTCTTGGCACCAGCAGGCATCAAACCATATCTCATGATCACTGATCCTTAGACAACAGCTTTATTATTTTTCTTCCTTTCAGTCTGGCTAGTTTGGATTCGTTTCTTCCAATTCAGCTGGATTTGGCTCTTTCCCCCTGTCCTAAATATTGACTCTTGAGAGCTATTCTCCCCCTTCCCCCACCCCAGGAGCATTTCAGCGGCCTCTGTCCTGCAGGCATCTCTCAGGATGGTGGAGGAGCTCCTCGCATTCCAGCAAGGCAGAGTTTGCTGCCGCCTCTCTGCCATAGAATAGACTCCTCCTAACAAACCCCAACCCAAAGGTCCACCAGGGCTGGCTAGGTCTCTTGGTGGAGTCAGATGCCAGTGCCCTTGGGCCAGCAAGGTCTGTGCCAAGCCTATGGAGCAATGAAGCAGCAGGAGCAGGGGTTCTTAAATCCTGCTGTGTGGCTGCTTCTGTGGCTGACTCATCCCCAGCTAAAGCCAGGGAGCAGGAGGTGACTCAGTTGACTTCATAGGACCTCTGGTTACTCAATGGTGATTCTCACTTGTAGCACTGAAGTGGCACCCATTTAAAAACCCAGATCGCAAGGAATATGCTGGGAGGAGTCCAAATGGCAGAAGGGCATGAAGTGCTGGTGGGCAAGCATGACCTTAGTGGCCATTAGGCAGAGAGGATAGGCGTAGGTGGAGGCTGCAGAGGACAGGGAGCTGAAATCTATCCACGCTGAAGTCCTTGCCAGTGAAGGAAGCGATATAGAAGCAGCAAGAAATGAGTCCCATTCGGGGTTGAATGTCCAAGCAGAGATCATCTTGGCATGTCATTCTCTCAGGGCAGCCTCCTGTTTAACCACTTTGGACCAAAATGGGGAGAAACCTCCAGCTATTGCTGTGGAAGGATGGGCTTTACCTGTCATCTCTCAAACAGTATCCAAAGATCGCCTCCCACCCCCGATCAGCCCAGGATGTCAGCCTCCATCGCCCACTTGCTTGCTTGAAAAGGTAACTCCTTTGTGCTTTCTCCCATGCTGCTCCTGGGAGAAGTTCCCAGTAAACATCCACCAAACTTCCTAATTCAAAACTCTCCTTTGCCATGAGATCTACAAAAACCTTCACCATGGCTAGGCTGCTGGTGTGCTGAGACCACTGCTGATCGTAATCACTATATTGTCTCATTGTTTCCTTGCACTCCTGTTGGTCTCTCTGAAGCCAGCTGTTGCCTCTTGTCTTCTAGTTAGATTGTTAGCTCTTTTGGGCTGGGACTGTCCTTGTTCAGTGTGTAAGCACCTGGCACAATGAGGTCCTGGTCTGAGACTGGGGCTCCTAGGTGCTACAACCATACAAATAATAATAATGAATAAAGCACTAGACTGGGACACAGCAGATCTGGATTCAGCTCTGCTACACTCTCCTTGGGCAAATCACTTAATCTCTCTCGGCTTCAGTTCCCCATCTGTAAAATGGGATAATAATCCTACTTTTCTGTCTTGCCTATTTAAATTGGAAGGTCGCTGGAGCAAGGACTGTCTCTTATGTGTCTGTCTGTTGCCAGCAAAATGGGGTCCTGATCTCAGTTGTGTCTTCTAAGCGCTACTGTAATACTAATACCACTTCAGCTAAATAATAGTTCTGAATATTGATTTGTATTGATGGGATTTCTGGAGCGTCTTGGCCAGCTGTTCAGTATAAGGTAGGGTTGGTGGGGAGAATAAGAAACATGGGGTTATCCACATATAAAGTAAGATCTATCTCTGTAAAGTTATGTGTCACTGTGGAAGGATAGAAAGCTGTATTATGACTTTCCACTAGAGCTGTCAAATGATTTAAAAAAATCATGATTAATCGCAGTTTTAATAGCACTGTTAAACATTAATAGAATACCATTTATTTAAATTTTTTTGGATGTTTTCTACATATTCAAATATATTTATTTCAATTGCAACACAAAGTGTACAGTGTTCACTACACAATTATTTTTTATTACAAATATTTGCATGGTAAAAAAGATAAAAGAAATAGTATTTTTCAATTCACCTCATACAAGTACTGTAGTGCAATCTCTTTATTGTGAAAGTGCAACTTAAAAATGTAGAATTATTGTTTTATTTTATATAAAAAAATAAGTACTTGTATGAGGTGAATTGAAATTTTGTTTCTTTTTTACTGTGCAAATAGTTATAATAAAAGATAATCATATAAAGTGAGCACTGTACACTTTGTATTCTGTGTTGTAATTGAAATCAATATATTTGAAAATGTAGAAAATATTTATAATACATTTAAATTGGTATTTTATTATTGTTTAACAGTGTGAGTAAAACTGCAATAAATCGCGACTAATGTTTTTAATTGAGTTAATTTGTTTTGAGTTAATCACTTGAGTTCACTGCAATTAATTGACAGCCCTACTTTCCACTGTATTGGTTGTCTTGAGTACACATCCATTGTATTGTTTTATGCAGTGCAGAGAAGTACACTTAGTTCTATGTATATATCACATCAAAGTGTTTACCAATAATTAGCATGTGATGGAGCTGGGAAGCCGAAGAGCACCCAGATTGCATGAGATTCCAGGCACTTCAGCCAGAAGATTTATTTCCAATTTGTTATTCATAAGGGAAGAGCAAGAGATTGGGATAAGGGTCCTTTGAAGTGAAAACAAAGTCTTCTGTTCAGCCTGCAGCTTAATAGAATACACAGAATACTGGCTTGGCATGGTGGCCTGTTTGCTTTCCAACACTGTCAACGCTGGTAGGAATGGGTATTGCCCTGAAAAAACCCCGTCATTATTTCGTGCTTTTTCTAATATGACAAGCCCCGACTAATCAGACAGGAATGATTTGGGGAAACAAGATGACCAAATTGTTGTGTGTAGTTATATTGGTAATAATTCAGTGTATTTATAGTATGTTGAATGAACAAATGTTTTTAAAAGCAATGTGATTATTTCACTTACTAAGGCCTTGGTCTTGCTAACATTATGCATGTGTTTAATTTGGTCTAGAACGGGGAATCAGGAGACCTGAGTTCTAATCGGGGTTCTGTCGCTAACCTGTTGTGGGAGTTTGGGCAGTTGCTTCACCTTTTTGTCCCTCTGTTTTCCCTCCCACATCTATATATGTCTATTTAGATTGGAAGTTTTTTGGGGACAGGGACTGTCTATTATGTGTCTATACAGTGTCTAGCAAAATGGAGCTGTGATCTAGATTGCGACCACTAAGCACTACATTGATACTACTGCTAACAGTAGTGAGTGGTGCCGCTTAATTCAGTGTTTAAGGCTGAGGATATATGTATTTGCCAGAACAGGGCCATAGTTTTTACATCAAGGAATTTGTTACCCTTTTCCATGAGAGTCTGTTGATTCCTGTGCTTAATTCTGCTTCAGTGATATCAAAACCACTTTGGGTTGATTAGGTTCAGTCCAGAGAAACGGGAAGTCTCTTTCGGCCTTACAAGCCCATCTTACTGCAAAGCCCTGTCAATTAGCTGAGCCCAGAGGTAAAGGAGTAAACATGGGACCTTCAAAATGTAAGCTGGGTCTGCAAAATAAATTTAATTAGAACACAAACAGTCCAGAGAAAAAGAGATGGTCCTGGTTGGCCCAGGATGCTTGCCCTTTTTGGTTTCCCCACCCTTCGGATTGATGTGTTATTCCCCATCTCTCTCTGCTTTGCGTGTGTGGGTTTGGAACTCCGTGTGAATCACAGAAATCAGAGATGGAAGGAACTTCATTAGATCATCTTGGCCGGTCCCTGCCAATTTAGGATTATTCCCTATAGTAGGATCTTGAATGCCTTCTCCAGTCTATTTTTAAATGACTCAAATGAGAGGGCTTTCCTCACTTTCCTAGGGAGACTGTTCCACAGTTTAATAGACTTCGCTGTTAGGGAATTTTCTTCCTGTTATCCAGCCTCCATTCTGCTTTTGCCTAATTTCATTGAACTGTTCCTAGCAATGCCCCACTAAACAGTTTTCCACCCTGTTTGGTTCTTTGCACGTACCTATGGGAATTAATCACCATTTGCCCCGCTTGGCTGGGTCTTTGTTTTTACATAACTCCATTGCAGAGCCAGATGGGTTCTTTTCAGCACAGCTTTTCATCCAGAATAGCTTTTCTGAGAGAAACGCAGCATGTCAGCATGTGGGGGAACCTCTGGATTAATTCATAATTTAACATTTATATAAATACTCACAGCTCCCTCCTTTAGACTGCATAAAGGAACTGAATAAGACCTTACAGAAACAGCATAAGTAACCTAGACTCTCTCTAGCTGCACATAAAAGCTTAGGACCTGGGCTAATGGTAGACCCCTAGCAGTCTGCCTTGCATTTCCCTGCTCATTCTCCAGTAGATCATCCTGGGGTCTGCTGTGTTTTGAATAACAAACATGAACGGTTCAGGATACCAAGTTTTAGCATATGAAGTTATAAAGATATGGAGGAAAAATGGCAAAAGTCCATATGTGACTTAGACTTGTGTCCCATTTTTAAAAGTAACTTTGTCCCTTAGGAGCCTCCATCACTATTGAAAATGTGATTTAAGCTCCTAAGTCCCTTTTGAAGATTCCACCTTTCATCTTAGACATGCTCTCCAGTAGGGACGAATTGCATGAAAAACTGCATGTGTCCACATTGCGTGCATTAATCATGACGAGCATCCCAAGATTTTGGAGCATAATGAATCCACTGTTTTGAAGAAGGAAAACTGGCCGTCTGCTGTGGATGCTATCAGTTTAAAAACCCACACTGGAAAGCACCCTCCAAATCAGTAGGAAAAAGAATGGCTAGCATGAGAGACTGATCCGTAGTTGTTTAATAAAGCAGAGACAAAACTATTTAGCTATGGCAAACCCCAATCAACATCATTATTTGTTGTTGTTAAGTAGTTTGATTTTGCCACATACAGATAGAACATAAGCATCAATCACACAGAACAACCAAGTTACCAGGGAGAATCTATAGCTAGTGTTATATGCAGAGTCACCCAATGACTGAAGAATGACAAGAGCCATACTGGAATGTTCTCATACAACCAATCAGGAGCCCGGCACTGGTATCACTGGAATTGGGCTAGTGCTGTTATCTGGTTGTTTACAAGAGAATTTTGGCTTTGCAGCATAAAGGTAGCAAGGTTTTAAAGAACATCTATAACTGTATTCTTGTATAAAAGAGGAATAATGCCCCAAATATAAAGTAATGTTATTGATTTCTATGATGGCAGCAGCTAGAAGAATCTAAGATCAGGCCCCTAATAATAACCTAATAAAAGTATAGTCCCTGCCCCAAACAAGTTATAATGGAAATCGAAAAGATGGAGATAAACAGGGAGGTTGAGGATGAGAGAGCCAGGGACCAGTGAAATGATTCTATTTGGTATAATAAGCAGCCAGCCTGGCATCCCCCCAGTCTGTTCATTGCACCATCTTGCTTGCTAATAGCAATTTCACTGATCATATTGTATGTTTGACTTGATTCTTAACGCTCGTTGCATGGAAAACGCCATGCACGTCAGTGATCTGATCTCTACATGTGTGTGTAGAAATGATAATATAAAATAAATGGATTGGAGCATGGTGTGTGGGGAGGAGAACAACACATGGTCCCTAATCACATTGGGTAAAAAGTCAGGGACACACCTGCATTGAAATATATTAAACCAGGAGTGATTTTTAAAGAAACGCCCTGGAGGGGCGTGAGGGAATAGTTAATATTTTATTAAGCTAAGGACTCTCCTCCCCCTACTTCCCCCCTCCCGAAACAGGGATGTTAGGCACATACGGGATGGAAAGGCAGAACTGATATCAGTTTTTGTATGGTTTTTTTTTAGTGTTCTGCTTTGCATTGTTTTATTTGCCAAAAAGAAAATAAATTAGTGAACTATTTGCAACTCTGCATTGCTGCAGACTTAAGTACATACTTCGCGAATCCCTGTAAGTGATTTGCTTCAAGCCCTCTTCAGTTCTTTCTCACTCCATCTGCTTGTTCGAGTACAAAAGTTCCTTGGGAAAAATCACTTATTACATCACTGAAAAATGCCGCAAAAATAGCTTTTCACTTGAGTTCCCATCTTTGGACTTAACTCACATGGGGATCAGATAGATTCAAATGTTTAATAACTTCTTATTTTCCTTTCTCTTTAAACACAGGATCACTGGTCGTGGAAGCAGGGTCACGTGGTTGATTCTTGGCAGTCGGCAACCTGTGGAGCTTTTGCAGGTGCAAAGGATTATATGTTATACTGGGAAAGGCTCAAGAAGAAAGGGAAAAATGTGCAAATCTATTAAGTATAGCAGAACAACATTCCTTTGTAATTCTAGTTTGTTTAGAGGAAAATGGATCCAGTTGTTATTTGGAAGAAGGAAAGTCCTTTACCGGGAGTGGGGAGAGAACACTGAAAAGGGTGTCTGCTTGAAAGACAACCAATTTGTTTTTGACAAATTTCTGTTATTTAAAAACCAGGGGCCTGTCAGTCAGGCTTCCAGATTATTTTGGAGTTGATTTGTAAAATCCTCCACGAGGAGAGGCTTTGCTTGGGTGCGGGTCTGTGCAGCTGTCTGCCCCAAGCTGTTCTCCAGGGGTTTAAGTGATTGCAGGGAGAAGCCATGATTCACCATTCATGTGACAGCTGTGACAGCAGCGCAGATTAAGGAGAGTCAGGAGAGCAGAGGATAGCACTGCAACAGCCCGGAGGCAGGACGAAACATCTGGGCAATCTCCAGACGCTAGCACAGGAATAAAGAATGGCAGAATACAATATCGCACTATTTATTACCAAACAAGCCAAAAGTTAATTGAATTCTTCAGTAGGCCTCTTGGCCTCGTTCAGCCTACTGTAGATGCTTAAAATAACTTTTAAAATGTCAATTAATTAATGACTCATCAATATGTTTGACAAGTTACAGAGAAGAAAAACAACAAACTGTCTTAATAGAAAAACCAGATTAGTCGTTAAGAGATGAACGGCCAGAGCTTTTCCCAAAGGAAGTAAAATACAGTTTAAGATTCCAAATTGGTAACAGAATATATGGAAGGAATAAATCCTGTTTAAAAGCAATAATAGCGTTTCTGAAGCTGGAGATGAATAACAAATAGCTTTTGGCTTTGTAATCTACTGATTTACCAGAAAAGGGCCTTTAGATTGTCTTTAAATCATTAAAAAATAGGGGTCTGAATATCTATTATGTACGTAATTGGATATGAAGTTTCTGACCTCCACGTATTATTATTAGTAATGTTGCAATGGAAATCAGGTCACCAATCAAACCTTCTCTTGTGGTATTAGGCCCTGTACATATACATAGTAAGAGAGAGTCCCTTCTCTGGATTGCTTACAACTGAAATAGACCAGACAAAGACTGACATGGATGCAGCTATATTGACATAAAAGTGTTTACATCCAAAACCAGCTATACTAGTATTAAAACTTAAAATGAATCAATATAACTCAGGCCTGATAATTTACATCAACCCAGCTACATCGCTCAGGGTGTGAAAAATTCACAGCTCTCAGCACCATACTTAAGCCGACCTAACCTCTGATGTAGATGCGGCTAGGTTGACAGAAGAATTCTTGGCCTGGATCAATGCTAGGGGTTGTGTTGATTTAATGAGATCTGTTTCTAAACTGCTATAGTTAAATGGGTGCAAAAACCCCTGAGACACAGAGGAATCATGTGATTTGTCCAAAGACTTCTCCCAGGAAGTCTCTGGGAGAGCTACGAATTGAATCCCAGTCTCCTCTGAGTCCCAGTCCAGTGCCTTAGCCACAAAACCATCCTTCCTTGCCTTGTCCATTTGATTCTGCTCAGGGTGGTTGTGACTGGAATTGTCACCACCTACTGGCGTTTTGGTGACCTATGTTCACCTCCTAGTGAACATGTGTGAAAGAAAAAAACATCCAAGGACCTGGTCCTCTGAGCCATAAATGTGAGTCCAGGACACACAGCATTTCACAGTGGTCAGTCAGGACCTCACAGGTTTGGGTCTGACCTTCTGGACCGGCTCTGCAGAGGCGTCCTGTTTTGAACTAACTCCCGTCAGCATTCCGCATGGGGGTTTCAGTGCAATTGACTGCAGCGGAGCTATGCACTATGCATAAAGTTAAGCATGTGCATTAGTCTTTGCTGGGCTGGGGTCTAAAGTTTGTTGGATATGTTGTAGCAGACGGCAAACTTCCCTTCTTTCACACTCTGCCTTTCCCTCTTTCCTCCCTTCTGTTTTTTCCTCTTTTCTCCTTGTTCCTTCCCACCAACAGTATTTCACACATCCCCTTGTTTTAAGACCAGCTCCAAAACTCATTGAGATTAAGAGGATTCTTTCTACTGACTTCACTAGCTTTTGGATTAGGCCCTTACTCTTTTATTTCCTCTCCCTATCTATAGACATGTAATAGGAGGGCATCAGATGGTGATCGAATCAGACATTGCCTCCAATGTCAGCTCCTTTGCTACAACGAGTAGTTCCCTGATTCTGAAGTCTGTAAACGATTCTGCAGCTAAAACATATCAGAATAAACTGCCTGCTTAAATTTGTAAACTTAATCTATTTTATGAGGAGGTCGGGGGGAGAAAACCCAAATCTAGCCACAGACGCAAACCCTCCGTAAATAAAACTGTGTGTGTATATTGCACTAGAGTGATTGTAATTCACCACATTATAACCTCTGGAAAGGGAGAAAAAGGCTTTTATGCGAGCAACAACTAACCCGTAATCATTGTGATGTTACCAATACCACAATGATAGTGTTGAGACACAGAGAGCATGTTGGACTCCTACTTCCCTTGTGTTCTTTGCTTCACCACAAAATTTGACCAAACATTTTAGAGGTCGGGAAAACAGGCGCGGTGATAAAGCCAACAAGCTGAATACACAATCCTTTTTTGGCTTCTAGTTCTAGACAAATTGTTGGATATTTTCTACCTTAATCATAATTTACAGTTTGGTGGAGAGAAGACAGACAGCATCAATATATTGAATTCCATCCAAAACACCTGTTCCATTAACGCCTGTGAAGTTGCAGCGACTAAAGTCAAAGATCTGTGAGAGACTTGACTGTCTTTCTTATTGTTTCTGCACATACACATTTTTACACATATGCAATCAATGCACTTATATATAGAAACACAGTAACCATGAGCATAAATGTAAATGAGACATTGAGTTCTTTCTCTGCCAGCTGTTAATAATCTAGTCCATAGGTGCCATGTCTTGATTCATATAATTTCTTCTTCCTTTCTGGCCCCTTGACCAGAGGTATGGGTTGTGCCATTTGGCAAGAATCCCAACAGACCTTCTATCAGGTGAAGAAAGCCAGAGTGCAACATACTCAGGTCAAACCTCAAACTCCCCCCACCCCCAACACATATTCTATACCAAGAAAGGCAGGGAATGTGGTGTAAGAGCCATCATAGGTGTCTATGCCTTCTAGGGAACTAGCACATGCCAGGGAAGTCTCTGTTTAAATAGCACAAAGGGAGCAGAGTGGGACTGAGAGTCTGCCCCAGAATGTCAGGATGCAAAATCAATAGGATGGAAAATAATACTGAAAGCTATTGTCCTGGCACCTGGGCTTCTGTTTCATTCTGGTGAGCTTGTCTTGCTGAAGATATGGCAGAAATAGAAGGGGAGGTGGGGGGTGTAGAGATGGGTGATGAAAATTATTAGAATTATAGGCTTCCATCTGAGAGAAACTGAAAATACAGAGATTCTTTTATCAGAGGGGTAGCCGTGTTAGTCTGGATCTGTAAAAGCAGCAAAGAATCCTGTGGCACCTTATAGACTAACAGACGTTTTGCAGCATGAGCTTTCGTGGGTGAATACCCACTTCTTCGGATACCCACGAAAGCTCATGCTGCAAAACGTCTGTTAGTCTATAAGGTGCCACAGGATTCTTTGCTGCTTTTAGAGATTCTTTTGTTTAGAGAGGAAATGAATGAGGGGGGGACACGATAGAGCTATATAAAACAATGAACAGTACAGATAGGGAGGATGGACCACTGATGGTTAGACCTCAGTGCCCTGGGCCTGCCTGTCCAGTGTCCCATCTCCAGCTGTGGCCATCTCTGATACTTCAGAGGAAGGAGACCAACCACACACACAGAATATGTTGGGGGTTCCTTCCTGACCCCTGCAAGTGGCCGACTGAAACCCTGAAGCATGAGCTTCTAGGAACATAAGATGTAAATCAGGAGTGAGCCCTGCCCGCTACCATCACAAGCATAGCACTGCAGCCATAAATTTGTCCAGCGCTCTCTTAAAACGAATTACGTTGTTTGCCCCGCACCTCCTATGAGGAGGCTGTCCCAGAACCTCAGCCCTCTGATGGTTAGAAACCTTTTTCTGATTTCCAGCCTGAATTTGTTCATGGCCAGTTTATATCCACTTGTTCTGCCTCTGAAGGTCTGAGCCTTAGATACTATGTTAATGGGGCTCTAGAAGTACCTTAAATGAACAAAATAAATCGGGGCTCCTATTTACCCTTTCCCATATCACAAGAACAAGAGGACACTCAGTTAAATGGGAGGCCAACAAGTCTAAAACTGATCAAAAGAAATACCACAGAATTTAACCTGCAGCGCTCACTGCTGCCAGAGGCCAAGAGCTTGGTAGGACTGAAAAATCTGGACAATTAGGCTGTGTCGACACTAATTGTCCAATGCAGCTGCGCCTCTGTAAGATCTCTTGTGTAGCCGCTCTATGCCGATGGGAGAGAGCTCTCCCATCGACGTAATTAAACCACCCCCAACGAGCGGCAGGAGAGGTTAGTACTGTGCACACTCGCGCTTATGCCGGCGTAATTTAAGTCGCTCAGGGAGGTGGAATATTCACACCCCTGAGCGAGATACGTTTTGCCACCGTAAGTAGTAGCGTAGACATAGCCTGAGAGAGATAATGGGAATGTGCAGAGTTACAATATAGAAGGTAACATTTTTCAAAAAATAAAACACAAGCTCTAAACCTCCTGTTCTCGGGCAGGTCTGATGGGGGTTAGGAAGATGATTCTCCTATGGGCAGATTATTCTATCGTAGTCCAGTAGCAGGCTTCTTGCAATTCCCTGGGACCGAGGGATAGCTTAGTGGTTTGAGCATTGGCCTGCTAAACTCAGGGTTGTGAGTTCAGTCCTTAAGGGGGCCACTTAAGGATCTGGGGCCAAAAAAAAAAAAAAAAAAGTTGGGGATTGGTCCTGCTTTGAGCAGCGGGTGGGACTAGAACCTCCTGAGGTCCCTTCCAACCCTCATATTCTATGTCCAAAAGTTGTAACTGGTGGTATCTGGGATTGACCACTGTCAGAGGGTGGGTGCTGGATCACTGACCTAGTCCAATATGGCAGACCCTGCCTACAAAAGGGAGCCGGAATGTCACTTCAACGCAACGGAAAAATTCTCTGCTTAAATAGGCCCTCTTTCTCCAGGCCATAAAAAAATATGTGGGGCTGCACATGAATGATTGATGTACTGTAGTGACACAGCCACCGAGTGAGTCTTGTGAATAATGAAACACTAACGAGGGCTTTTTACATGTTAAGTGGAAGGTCGCTGTCACCTCCTTTTTGATCTAATTAACTCTGACAAGATTTCATGCTGGGCCTGAGAGCCTCCTTAACCAGACAAGGCAGAAAAAGCTGTGACAAAATCGGATTTCAAGACTTTCCTTTTGCAGGTACTCAGACCTCCAAATCTAAATGTATTAAATCATTACAGATGAGATGAATTGTCCCCAGGTTCCTGTATTCTGCCCTGGTTTGATTCTTCCTTTAATAGGCCATTTGGCTCTGCTCACCAGTACGTTAGATTCACCACTCTGCAAAGAACTAGCACTGTACAGTGTCAACAAGGCATAGAATATCAGGGTTGGAAGGGACCTCAGGAGGTATCTAGTCCAACCCCCTACTCAAAGCAGGACCAATCCCCAGACAGATTTTTACCCCAGTTCCCTAAATGGCCCCCTCAAGGATTGAACTCACAACCCTGGGTTTAGCAGGCCAATGCTCAAACCACTGAGTGGATTAAGAACTGGTTGACAGCTCTCAAAAAGTAGTTGTCAATGGGGAATTATCATTGAATGGGGGTGTTTCCAGTGGGGTTCCTGCACGGATTGGTGCTAGGCCTGATGCTATCAATGATGTGGACGTTGATATAAAACCGCTGCTGTTGGAAAGCAGCTGACACCAAGATTGACAGAGTTGTAAGTGACGCGGACAGGGTGGTCGTGCAGAGTGATCTGGATCGCTTGGCAAGCTGGGCCTATTCAGTCAAAATGCATTTAAAATAGCCAAATGCAAAGCTATCCATCCAGGAACAAGGAATGCAGACCACACGTACAGAAGGGAGTCTGTGTCCTGCAAAGAGGTGCCTGTAAAAAGGATTTAGGAGCCATAGTGAACAAGCAACTGAGCATGAGCTCCCTGTCAGATGCTGCAGTAAAAGGGGCTCATGCGACTCGTGGGTGTATAGACAGGGGATTGGTGAGTTGGAGCAGGGAGGTGATTTTTACCCCTGTACATGCCATTAGTGAGAACAGTCCTAGATAGCGTGTACAGCTCTGGGGTTCACATTTGAGAAAGGGGGTTGAAAAATCAGAGAGGGGGGCCAAAGAGAGCCACAAAAGATGATTTGAGGGCTGGAGAAAATGCTGTACAGCAAGAGATGTAAAGAGTATTATCAAAAAGAAGACTAAGGGCTTGTCTATACTTAAAACACTGCAGCAGGACAGTAGACCTAGTGCTGTCTACACCGGGAGTTAGGTCGGTATAACTTCCTTGCTCAGAGGTGTGGATTTTCCAAACATAAATTGGTAGTGAAGACCAGATCTTAGGGCATGTCTACACTTACATTTTATAGCGTTCTAACTTGCTGGCTCAGGTGGGTGAAAAGTCTGAGCACTTGAAAGCGCTAGTGTAGACAGGCTCCGAGCCTGTGTTCCCAGCACTCGGAGCTATTCCCCTCGTGGAGGTGGATTACCAGGAGCGCTGAGAGAGCTCTCTCCCAGCGCTCGCGTGCGACCACACTTGATTCCGCGGCCGCGCTTTGAAGTTTCCAGTGTAGACATACCCTTAGAAGTGACTTGATTCCAGTGTACAAGTCTCTTTACAGGGAGAAAATCCCAAGATCTAGCCTCTTTGGCCAAAGTAGTAGATTCTCCATCTCTTGATGTCTTCAAATCCAGACTGGCTGCCTTTCTAGAAGACACGCTTTAGCCAAGCACAAGTTACTGTGCTCACTACAGGGGTAACTGGGTGAAATGTTAATGACCTGTGATGTACAAGAGGTCAGACTAGATGACATAATGGTCCTTTCTGGTCTTAAGCCCCATGAATCTATGAAAGGTCCATGCTGCACCTAAGCCCAGAGGACGCGTGTGCTTAACCGATAGGGCTGAGCTGGGATTTAGGAATGAATTTCACCCATAATGTCCTTAGAAGGACCTGGTGGTTGCAGTAGTGTCACCTGCAGCTATGTGAAAAATGAAGAACTGAGTGCCTGGTTGGATCCTGGTTTGTTGAAGGGGCCAGCAAACTTTGGGGACTTTTTCTCCTGATTCCAGAGTCCTTTATGCTGACCTGTCTCTCCAATGCTGCCTTACCCTTCAGCAGGCCCAAGGATCTTCTCTGCACTCTACCTACTGGTGTCTTGGGGCATAGTTTGCACCCCCCTCTTGCCTCCAGGTATGTTGCAGGGTGAGAGGAGGGGAAGCATAAAACAAGTTGACCTCTGTCCTATCCACAGGCTGTGTTTTTGCACAGTGCCTGCCAGAACCCGCGACACATGCATGCACTTTGGACAGTCCAGTTTCTAATGCGCTTCTTTGAAATGGTCAGTCCTGTCTACACTACAACTTCCTTCCATTTATAAACCAGGGCCCCTGACACAGTTATCGTTGTCATGCAAATAGGACCATTGCCTTATTAGCTGTAGCCTGTGAATGAAATTGTTCTTGGAAAGTAATAAACCTTATGAGGTTACCCTAACAATTATCTTTGGCATTTTGGAATAAAGGTGGAGCAAATTGATTTTGTCAGACCCATTGCCTTATATAAAACATGGCTCCCATCACTGCCAGCTATAAATTTTAGTTCTAGTCAAGCATGTACAAACTTGCATTTAATTTAGCTGTTACGTTGCTGCATGTTGTGCTCATGAAGCACATTATTGGTGCTGTCATCATTCTAAATCAATTCTTAAATCTGTAAGAAATAATTCCTGGTGAGGGAAAAGGGAAAAATTGACATGCTAATGGCAAAAGAGCTGAAAAGATCCAAACAGACATTTGGGAAAATGGAGAACTACTCAGCCTAGATTAAACCACTGGATAAGAACGTTTGGAGACGTCGTATCCAAGAGTAATTTGTACACAATCCAGGCACTGTAGCAGCCTAGATTTATACCACTGCTAATGAGAAACTTTGCTAGGACTAAGAATGCTTTAAGCAACTGCCGGGCTCAGTTGAGAAAAATAATTTAACATTATGGGGACGTTGGTAATACTCCAGAGTCTGCCCTGAGATTTGCACTCCAAACAGGACTAAAATCCCTGTTTCAGAGTTTTACACTAATCCTGTTCTGTGGGTAAAGGAAAGACTTCACTTTCCAGCCTTGTTAATTTGGAAGTGTTTATGAGTATTATTTTAGCTACTTTAAAAATACAGCATTGACTTTAGCACGAAAGGTTCTAACCAAATTGTTCTCTCAAGGCCAGTTGGTCATTTAGTCCAGAACTGGCTTAGAATGGAAAAGAAGTCTGACCGTAAGTTAATATGGAGCAAGAATCGGCTGGCACATAGTCTAATTTGCTTAAGGTCTTCATATTGGCGTCCTGAATGTAAACCCTTTTTCTGCTTCTTACAGGGGCATAGCCCCCTCCAAAGCAAAACTGATCAACCCACCTACTGTGAGGAGCAGCTGGGCACCTTGATCCACTTATTGCTTGAAGTTCCCTGATTGGTTTGAGAACCACGGGCTCGCCCGTACACGTACCAGACAACGAATACCTAATTGTCGCTGAATGTTCCTTTATGAACCATAAGAAGTTTCTCCCATGCAGCTGAAATAGAAAGCTACTCAAAGAGCCAGTTGGCCGCCTTTTTACATGAAGAATGATGTTGATATTGGAAAACTCAGAAGAGCGAGAGAGCAGAGTTAAAACACCGGCCAGTGGATAAATCTGATTTGCAATAGTTTACAGATTTAAAGAGGTCCCATCCTCCCCCTGGAGAAATAAGACCAATAAGATGCCACAAGGACTCCTCTTGTTTTTGCTGATACAGACTAACACGGCTACCACTCTGAGATCAATTTCTCTATATTCCATACACTGGGTTTATACAAACCCCAGAGAATAAGATTGTTCTTTTCTTTTCTTTTTCTTTTCTTTCTGTCCTTAATATTGCACTGTTAACGAAAGGTAAATACTGTATTTATTTTGGTGCATCTCTAGCTGTGTTTGAGCTACTCCTTTTGAGTTAAAATATTGTGGCTGGGGGTGGAAGAGTGAGAGATCAGAGTTAAATTTAGAGGGGGAAATAAAGAGAATGGTTGAAGGGGTTGCTTAGAGGGATTGGAAGAGGCTCATACGCTAATGAGGGTGGTATAAGAACCTATAGAGAACAGAATAGAATAGCCCCTGGATAGTGAAAGGCAGAGGCTGTAGTCACTGAATTAAAAGTGTGTGTGTGTGTGTGTGTGTGTGTGGTGGAGGGGGGGGCCTGTTAGGCCCTGTCAGGCCCTGTCTGCTCTTTGGGATCCAATTCTACAATCGCGTAGCTTTAGCATGATGCCGCTCCCTTGACTTCAGTGGAATAACAGCTGATTTACACCAGTGTAAGCAAGATCAGAACTGGGATCTTAGTTTGCTAGAGGCTGGTTGTCTCTTGGGAGGGCAGAGCAAGCCGGTTGCATTGTCCCTGCACAATCCTTGATGACTGATTATTTCCAAGGAACACAGCTGGGCCAGGCCTTCTGAGTGAAAATAATGTGCTCTGAGAGTGGTGAGGATAGGGAGTATGGAAATGCATTGAAAGAAGACGGTGCTTGTCACGATGGTGCTGGAGGGGGGAGGCAGGGGAGCCAGAAGAAGAAAACGCTTTGTAGTGGAAAAATATTTAACCTGGAAGGGAGGGAGTTTCGAGAGCTTGGGTGATTGATCACTTTGCAGAGTCCCCCTAGCCACAAACAGATTGGGTTGGGACTACTCCATTTTGTTTCTTTCTGAAGTAGCATTTGCCTGTATTGTAAGAGAGATTACAGGAGAACCTTAGAGTTATGAACACTTTGGGAATGAGGGTTGTTTGTACCTCTGAAATGTTCATCACTCTGAACAAGATGTTCTGGTGGTTGTTTCGAAAGGTTACAACTGAACATGGACTTAATACAGCTTTGAAACTTTACCATGCAGAAGAAAAATGCTGCTCTTCCTTTATTTTTTTAGTAGTTTACATTTAACACTATACTGTACTGTATTTGCTTTTTATTTTCATTTTTTTGGGTCTCTTCTGCTGCCTGATTGCCTATTTATGGGGTGTAGCACCTTTTCATCCATACTACTTTAGCTAAATCTGCACAGCACCCCACACAATTAAGTCCTTACCCATGGCTGGTGCTCTTAGGTGCCACCGTAATACAAATCAATAATAATATATCTACCTATCTAGTATAGTTTATCTGTCTGGTCAGAATTTCACTCTCAAAAGACAGAGCAAAATCTGCTGTGCTTATTTCCTTTCTGTGTGCATGAGTGAGCAATTTCATTTGCTTTACAATATGTAGGTGTTTAAAATGGAAACTGTTTTCTTATCTTATCAGCTCTTTGGGTCAGGGACTGTCTCTTACTATATATATGTACAGCGCCTTGCACAATGGAACTCCAGTGTCAGTTAGGGTTCCTGGGTGCTACCATAATAGAGTATAAATAACAATAATAATAAAAATAATAATACTAAAATAATGATTTTTCTGTAGATGCAAAATAATAAACTCTATCTACAGACACTGCAAACATCCCCAGATTTTGAACTGAGGACCATGCTGTAAGCATGAATAATCAAATGGTTTTGACCCAGGTTGTGGGAATTATCGATGGGGTGGCATACATGTTCAGCAAACAATGCCTCACTTGTGTTTGGTATTTTAATATGCTCAGGTGGATTTGCAGCTGCAGTCACCACACCTCTAGACGTAGCAAAGACAAGAATTATGTTGGCAAAGGTAAGAGATGGAAGAACGCTGAGCAAATGGACAGGTGCATGGGCCGCAGTGCCAAAACTTCTGCATGGTAGCAACGAAATGAAATGTAGCACTACACCTATCACTAATGACTTCTGCTCTTGTAGTTTAAGCCAGGAACTGATGTGAATGTGCGTTACATGCATGGATAAAACTGGTGTTGCTTTACTTTGCCCTGTAATTACTATTCTTGTTCTTTCACCTCCCTCCTCAAGTCTCCCAAAGGAGCCATCTAAGACGTCACTGTGCTTTGTGCTAGATTGTCCTGGGGATACGCTGAAATCTAGACTGCCAGTGGTTAATGCAGAAGTCTTAATGACACATTCTTTATAGGGTCAAACTCCCTAAATTAAAAATCCAGGCAGGAACTGATTCCTCTGTGAGTTTTTATAACAACGGGGGATTGTTTCCATTGCTCTCCATAGGCAGGCTTGACGCCAGACTTTCTTTCCTAGAATTTCAAACCATTGCTGCAACTCTGCCAGTGATGGCAAAAGCAGGAGTGCTAATGTAGGTGTGCCACTGTTGTTTTAATGAATGAGTCATCCTGCCTAGTCCCGAGCAGGTCTAGATTGTGGGACAGTTAAAATGCAAGCAGCTGGTACACACTGTTGGGATACGTTGTTATCCTTTAAGGAGCTGCACTGATGGAGTCAGAGTCACCCCATATGGGTCAATTCTCTCCACCAGCCATGTCCCTGAGTAGAGTAATCAGCTATTTCTCACTGGCCATTTGCACCTCATCTGATGACTGGTGCTGTGTTCTAGACACACATCACGTGATGTAAAGAGTGTGCTGCATCTTTGTGAGCGTGTGTGTTCGTACATAGTACAGCCTCATTCCGCAGACATATATCAAGGAGGGCGCATGGCGTGTTGGTTAGAGCATGTGGCAAAGTCATAAGAGCTGGGTTTTGTTCAGAACTAGGGTCACTAGACAGTCCCATTGCTCCGTTTCACAGTGTAAATGGATAGGTAGCTTGATAAATAACTGGATCCAACTGGTGCTTGATTGAATTATGGTCTCTCTGTTCTTGTGATACAGGCTGGTTCCAGCAATGCCAGTGGGAATGTACTCTCTGCCTTGCACAGTGTCTGGAGGTCACAAGGGCTACCTGGGTAAGGACTGTCTTGTGAGAGAATATCTATGAGACAGATAAGTGTGTGTGCGTGTGTGTGTGTGTGTGTGTGCGCGCGCTTAATGCACTGTAAAAAACCTATGAATTGACTCGCCGTTCACAAGGCCAAGTAGCAGTCATTCAGGTATGTGTGTGTACAGCACCTGACACAACGAGCCTCTAGGAGCTACTGCATTACAAATATTAACCGATAATAATCATTACCCCTTCCTAAGAGCCAGGCAGGCCTGGTGCAGGCACCTCCTCCCTACAGCGCCAGCCAATCCTCCTCCAGTTACCCAGGAACTTTCTTTGTGTAACGTCACCTCTGCCCCTTCTTGCCCTCGTTCCCCAGCAGGAAGCATAGCGGGAGGCGGGGACACCAACAGCATCTGTCCCTAGCATCCCAGACAAGAAAGCAGAGGAAGCTAAAAGCCAAGAAACTGAAGCTGGGATTTGCAGGTGTTTCCCTTCCTCTCCATGGGGTGCTGCAATTCTGCATTTCAGTCACCGCGTGGCGCCGTGTAAGGCTATAAATCAGCAACTCCCAGTCCATCCACACAGCATCGCCCAGCAGGAAACAGGCCCAGAGCCCCAGAAAAATGCTTCAATGTGCTGAAATACAGAGGGCAGGAAAACTGAGGGAAGCGGCTTTGAAATGTGCCCCCCCACAGCTTGTTCTTCCTTTCTCCTGCCTCACTCAGGTTTCTCCGCATGGGGTTTCATAGAATGAGGACATCCCTCGTGGGCTAACCCTTCAGTCCTCTCGCCTCTCTGAGTGGGGAATTGCTCAGGCGTGCCAGACATGACTAGGTTAAGCCTCACAGCACCCTGTCACTTAGGCAAATAGTATCAATGGGGAAACAGGTTATCAGAGATCGGGTATGGGACTTGCCTGAGGTGACATAGGACATCCAGGGCAGAGCATTTCCATTGGATAACACATTAATTACATATGTACATATGTAATGTGTGTGTGTGTGTAATTATGTGTGTGGGAGCAGCATTTCTTGACTCTAACATGCATGATTAAATGTTATTCATTGAAGAACAACAAAACACCCACTTGGATTTCATAGAATCATAGAATATCAGGGTTGGAAGGGACCTCAGGAGGTCATCTAGTCCAACCCCCTGCTCAAAGCAGGACCAATCCCCAACTAAATCATTTCCCTAGTAAAAATGCATATTTTAAAAAAAAATCTGAATAGCGACAGAGCTCAAAGCATCAGTCTGATCAGCTCAGGACTGTGCAGCCTTCTGCACAGCTCTGTCTCCCGACATAATTAGCCACCTAATAGGCAAGAATATCAGTTGCAGCAATGTGTCAGCAGGACATGTTTAGCTCATAAGAACACATCATGGTCTCTAGTATATAAGGCCCAAGTCAGAAGGCCTTGGGTTTCCGCTCAGCTTTGGAAGGCACTTGTGGTGTGATGCTGGGTGAGTCACCTAGCCTCCTTGGGCCTCAGTTTACCCACCTGTAAGAATGGGAACAATGCTTCCTGGCAGTACGGGGGCGTTGTAAGGACTCATTCATTCGTGTTTGTAGAGCGTTTTGCGATCCTTGGACGAAAGATGCCACAGGCGTGTAAATTAGTATTGATTTGCATGGATACCTGGTCGGTTCCTATTGGGCTGTGCTCTTTGTGTGGGAGAATCAGTGAGTCGTTCAGTAGTGGCTAGCTATAGAATACAAGTCCTAAAATAATTATAGCTAATGTAGATTGCCTCAGTCCATATGCGAAAGGCCTGTGGTTTTGGAACCGTAAATCCTAGATTCCGCCTGCACCCACTGGGTGTCTGCGGTTCAGCTGGTAGTTGTGTTGTTGTGCCTCTGGGATTGGCGTCATACATACGCTATGAGCTAATTAAGTCTGTAGTTACTGGAGTGACATGCGCAAAATCCACATGGAGCATTAACTAGACATTGGGGACAAATGCAGGTCTGGATGGGTGCAACAGGTTTTGCTGTTTTCCCCCTTCCACAATAAGACTCCTTATGATAATCTCTAGCTTCATTTCTCAGACCCTTCTAGATCAGCCTGTTTGCCAGAGCTTCTCTTCGCTGTTTTAGGGTTTAGAAACCAACTCGATAGCCAGTGCTGTGTCTGCATGACACTGGCTGTGTGTACTCTCCAGTCTAGTTACAGATCATTTTCCTTAACACCCGATCTCTGGTCACACAACTAGTAAAAGTTCAATATTCTTTTGCCACATTTGGAAAATAATTCAAAACCAATTTCAGGACGTTCCTGGACACTTATTCCAGGAAGTATTCCAGCTGTTATGCCCACACCAGATGCTTCGTTTTGTATCATCTCAGGACGCATTGAGCTAGCACTTCTAGGTTCCCTGTCTGGGGGCCGGTTTCATGCACTGTACAGCATTGTACATGCTTAGACCATGGGATCTATTTTCAAAAGGACAAATAGCAGTTAAGCTCCCCACTCCTATTCGATGTCTAAATCCCCCCTTTCTGTCGCACATAATTTGTGTTCTTTCAAGCCTGTTTCACAAGTGCCCATTGAGACAACCAGAATTCAAACTCTGTCTTCAGAGAGTACACATCCAGTGTCACTGATGCAATAGAACCAAAGGGGAACCCAACTCTCCTCAACGCTGCACCCCCAAGAGAAAGCAAAATAATAAGCAATCCTGAGAACAGAAAAATGCAAAAATGGCCAAACTGTGTCAGCTGCGAGGAGAAGGAAGAAAGCCTTGGGAAAAATAAATGCAGAGACGGCCGTGCCTGCTGCCAATTATAAATGTATTAATCAAAACCAATAAAAGTGTCGGGCTTTTTGGCTGGCAGCAATGTAAAATAATCTATGGCTTCTCTACTAAATCTCCGATTTGAAGAGAAGGAATTATGGGGCAGAGAGATGCATTGCCTCTTGCCACATTATTAAAACCAGAGTGCAGGACTCACTTCCTGTTTTGCACCTAGTAAATCCATGTGCTTCATGCCAACAAATTCACATCCTTTTCTGTCCGCGAGAGAGAGGCCTGCATTAATGGATATTTCTCAATGGCTAGAATATGGGTGAGATTAAAGGAGCAATGTGCACGTAGCCACAGTTATTTGCACTTGCAAATGGGAGTTTAGGTGAGCAATTTCTGAGCTGCACGCACTAGGGCAGACTTGTGTACGTACGCCTTGCACCTTTTCTCCAAGGAGCTTGTCGCACTTCACAGCCATTGATGACGCCTTACAACCCAGCTGGGAGATTGGCAAGTGTTCTTTTCCCCATCGGAAGAGTGAAGTGGAAGGAGTCGCCTGAGCTTACCCTCCTAGATGGTGGCACAGTAGGGCCCACAAGCCAGGGGTCCGAGCTCCCTAGTTTGACTGCTAAGCCAAGTTTCCCGATAGGTGCATGCGCACACACACTATTGCACCCGTTGCTGTCTCCTTCCAGCACTGGGCCCTAACCGCGTGACTCTTCCATACCGAGATCCCAAATGTGAATGGAGAATAGACAGCAGCCTTTAAAGATCTCTGCTTTAGGAAATGCAAAAAGATCTAACCTGTAGTGCTCAGTAAAGGGGCTTGTCCAGTGGGTTACTTTAAGCAGTGGCCTCTGATATTTTCTATTGAAATGGGGATTTGTTTCATATTGCAAGAAGGATCCCTGTCCAAAATAGTGCCTCAAGGTTCTGACGGACTTTAGGAGCCAAGCATTTGGGAATAAATATTCCAGGGCTTGGAAAAACACTGGTGAAGAGTTGCATTCAAAATGGAAAATATGAGAATAATGGGAATATGAATAATAGAAGCATTAGGCACTATAAGTTGGGGGTGGCAGGCTGCATGGGATCAGAGCACACACCCATAGGCATTATAACAGGGGTGGCCAACCTGGGGCTCCGGAGCCACATGCAGCTCTTCAGAAGTTAATAGGTGACTCCTTGTCTAGGCACCGACTCCGGGGCTGCCGGGGGGTGCTCACTGCTCAACCCCTGGCTCTGCCCCACTCCACCCCTTCTCGCCCCTCCCCATAGCCTACTGTGGCCTCGCTCCTCCTCCCCCCACCCCGAGCCTCCTGCATGCCACAAAACAGCTGATCGGGAGGTGCGGGGAGGGAGGGAGAGGCGCTGGTCGGTGAGGCTGCCAGTGGGTGGGAGGTGCTGGGAGCGGGGGAGAAAGGGGGAAAGCTGATGTGGGGCTGCTGATGTATTACTGTGGCTCTTTGGCAATGTACGTGGGTAAATTCTGGCTCCTTCTCAGGCTCAGGTTGGCCCCCCTGCATTATAAAGTACAGCTGGCGATGATTGGCTTTGGAAATCAGACGGGGTACTCCCGGTGATCCGACAAGCCCTAGGGACGCAGATTGTATTCGGCTAAGCGGGAGTTCGGATAGTCAAGAGGGCAGGCGCGGCAGTGCAGGGAGCCCTCTGCAGCTCCGGTGTCACGGCTCCATTCCCTCGGGCCTTTGACCCTGCCCTGGTTATTGTAGGCGGAAGGTGCAGGTGGGCGGCTGTGGTCCTGGTAGATCAGAGAGAGACACGCCTCCCCCCAGTCCAGGACTCTGCTCTGCTGTGGCTGCAGCCTCCCCTGCACCTTGTGCCAGCAGGAGTTGGGTGTCACTCCCGTGGCAGCGGGGCTGCAGAGGGCTTGCTGCCCTGAGTCTCTTCTCCACTATCCAAACCCTCGCTTGTCTCCCAGGCTGGGGACTCGGCTAATGCAGAGCTTTGGATAATGAGGTTTTGGAAACTCAGGAGCCTACCGTATCGGATTTCTGCTTTTGTGTTTTCTCCTAACCCGTTCAACACGCAGACTGGGAAAGTGCATCGGAGCCACTTGCACCTGGACCTCTTTGTAGTTAAAATGCTCAGCTTTGATGTAGGCCCACTAACCGATCTTTTGTTGTCATTGTGTTACAGTAGTGGCTGGAGATGCCAACCCAGATCAGGGCCCTGCTGTACAAACCCGTAGTGAGATAGTCCCTGCCCGGAAGAGTCTGTAGTCTAAATAGACAAAAAATGAAAGAATGTGAGCGTGATTATCCCGTTTGCAGAAGGGGAAGTGGGGCAGAGACAGGTTAGCTGAGTAACTGACAGGCCAGTCTGGGACGAGAACCCAGATCTCCAGAGTCTGTGCGGTGCCTTAGCCAGATGACCAGCTGTTCTCCCTCCATGCAACGGCGGAAAAGCTGGTAGCTTGGTAAGCCAGGCCTGGGACTGCCACATGGTTAAAGGCAGATATGTGAGAGCAGAAGGAAATCAATAGGATGCTGAGGCCAGCATCGTTGGTGGAGCTGAGGGGGATGCAATAAGAGATGAGGGCAGAGATGCAGCTTCTAGTTAACATACTCAAAGTTATCCAGCCTTGCTTATTTAAGAGCTGTGGCTGTGACGGACTGTACTGTAAACGAATGTCTGCAGTGCTTCAGTAGTAGGCTGGGGTGATTCCACAGGAGAAGGATGATGTGTAGCTGGAGAACAATGCTGTACCATGGGATTTACCCTTCGAGGGCTCTGTCAGTATATGCCTTGTACAAATTACTCTGTTTCAAAGCTATAATTATGGTAATAGCCCCAATGGCTGTCTAGTGCAGCCATAAAACGTTTCCATCTGCCTGTATGCTCCAGGCCCCAGAGCACACATCATTATCACAAAAACCAAAGCAAGTGCAGTTGGAGGCTTACCAAGCACGGTGTCTGACTGGCAGTGAGGATTAGAGAGAAAGGGTCCCTGAATTGCTCTGGGAATATGCACTGCTTCCAGATGATCTCACATGCCCCAGGACTAACAGTAGTACACAGCAGTTACTCACAATACTAGTGTAAAAGCTACATCGTTGAAACTCTGACTCCGTTAGATTAACGTTACCGGGCAGTCCAGTCCACAGAAGCCAGGGACAGCAGAATCTCTGTCTTTAATCCACCTCGGTGCATGTCACTTTTACATCACGCACTGTGTGTTGGGCAAGATCACCCATTCCTTGTACTTAAATGCCGAAGCGTGGGTTAAAGGGACATAGGCCTTAAACTGCCCACCATTTAAAATCTTACATACAGTGCAGCGGGGCACATGGCCCATGTACAGTGGTCAGGCCTGAGGTTCATAAATCCAATACTGGATGAAGTAATTTATGGCCCACCTAGTCCTTGATACTGAACTCCCAAGGGCTGCTCCCGTTACAGACGGGCTGGAGGGGCAGGCAGAACTACTTCGGCTCTGTTGAATGATATCAGGATGTGTTGTGATTGGTCTTCCTGCTGCTGCTCTACCTTGGTACCGTTTTTGAAATCAAATGCTGGAGGAGTGTCCTTTGCTCAGCAGAGTATCGAGGCGATTTGCTTGCTGAGGTAAAGGGACCCCTTCCCAACTGGAGTTTGGCTCTACGGCTTCAAAGACAGAGTGGGTAGTTTTTAACCATTCGTGGTTTTGTTACTTTGCAGTGACTGTAGCGAGTTTATTACTAGTTCTCCCAATCCTTGTCTATGCCAGTCCACTGCTAGTGCTGCTGTTAGCTCCGTTTCTGCTTTCACGGAGAGCAGCACAGGTACTGTTGACAAGCCTGGGTCTGGTATTTGATTGTTCTCGCCTCTTTTTATAAACACTGAATTACAGGGTGGTAACTGCCTGAAGTCTGATTATTTGTGTGGTTGAAGGAAGGAGAGGGTGAGGATGGTCCAGCGGTTAGGGTGCTAGCCTGGAAATCAGGTGACCTGGGTGCAATCGCCTACCCTGGGTGAACTTTGGCAAGTCTCTTAGGCCCAGATTCTCAATGGAAGTTAAGCACCTAAATCTGTTTGAGGGTCTAGGCCCTAGGCTCTGGGGAGCGCAGTGTAGACGACGGGGATGTGAAGTGCAGAGCACGAAGGGTTGTGCTGTGACTGCCCCGTGTGGACGCAGCTGGTGTGAACTAAAAGGTGCCTAGTTCGCATGAACACGTCCTCTGTCAACTGGGACTGTGTTAATGTGAACAATGTACCTTTGAGCGTGTGCCAGCACTGTCCACACGGGGCAGTTAGAGTGCATCTTTCTGCATTTCCCAACCCCTTCCACTGCATTTCAGCGCAGTGCAGACGAACCTCTAGCCTCACTTTGTCAGTTTCTCCATTTGTAAAATGGGGATGCCACCTCCCAGGGTTGTTGCTAAGACTGGGAGGTGCTCAGATACGACAGTAATAGAGGCTATATAAGTACCTTAGAGAGGAGGTAATTCTGCACGAACACACTCAAGAAATCAGCAAGATAAAGTTGGTGTATGCAGCCCTGCTAAAAGGTTGTGTGTGGAGTGACTAAAAGGGTAACATCTCTCATTGCTAGTCCATGACAACAGATGAAGCATTTTTTCCTTTCCCTTTCAGGTTGTTTGCAGGTGTTGTCCCTCGAATGACAGCAATCAGTCTGGGAGGATTCATCTTTCTTGGGACATATGACAAAACTCGCAGCTTGCTGCTCTGACTTGGAACAGAGATTCCTGTGAATCCTAGCAACGAGCCAAAGATCTGCTGCTCTCCAGAAAGAATACACTCATCAAAGTACTCATGCTCTTTCTCAAGCTTCTTTAGGTGGCCAAGGGGCTGGTCAACAGCCTAAACCCGTATTTTCACTATAAAAAAAAGTCCTTCAATAATCCAATTTCCCTAACTTAAAATTTCCCAGCATGGAAAGCAGTGAAGTCATAGAGAGACTTGTGCCAAAAAAGTAACATGTGGGGGTAAACAGCTAATTACAGCATCTGCAAACAGCATTATCAGAACTCATGCAAGGAAAACGTTTTGTAAACCAAAAGAACATGGTTTGAGCAGCAAAAATGGAATAAAATGAATTTTCATTATTTAGAGACACCTGATCCTCAGCACCGGGGCTGCTTTTAGTTCAGTGGAAGAGTTGACATAGCTGCAATCAGCAGGCATTTAAAGACTGTAGAAAGTATTCTTAGTTGGGAGGCTGCTGGGGAAAAATAATGCCCATTTGTTTCTGATTTGAGCCATATTTTGAAAGTTTATCCCACCGTTTATACCTGCAGGTGCATAGCAAGCACTCTTACTTGGTAACCAGTGTGGGGGTTTTAATTAGACTCAGATTTCTCCAGTAAAAGTACAATGCTGTATTATTTTACAGGTAGCCCGTCCAACAATGTTGCCTATGAAAAGAAATGCAGCTCTTGCCTTTTTTTCCCCCCTTTCCCTACCAAAAGCTGTAGTAGATCTGGATTTGTAGTAGTGAAGCACCGAACAGGAGAGGTCTGGCTGCAGAATGCAAGTGACAAATAGAAAACACAGGTTCTTCTCCTCGATGAAATGGCAGATTGAGCAGAAGAGTGATGCTAGCCTGTTCTCAGACTCTACTTACATTCTTCCTTTAGCAGAAAGACGCTATAGTTAAAATCAGTTCGTGGAATATGGGCAGGGCCAAAAGCAAACATTAGCTGCTTGGCAAAAAGCCATTATTTCAGCTCAATTAAAATCAATAGAAAGTCCAAGATTTTGAAAAATAAAAAAATCGTGTCAAATTTACAGCAGCAACTTGGCTTAGTTACACCTTTAAAGAGCTCTATTAAGAACCTGAAACGACCTTTCAGTTGAATTGAAGGCACTTCCACAATAAGGTTTTGTAGAAGCACTGAGCAAGTGAGGCAGGCATCCTAATAAAAATCTATGCAAATATAATTGAGATAACACAGAGCCAAATTAAGATATGCAGTTACACCAGCAGCTCGGTCTGTACTACAGCATAGTTCTTTTCCCCTGAAGAAAACCCTTTCACTGTTAAGCAAAGACATGGAGAAACTGACTGCCTTTATGCAGGGTACGGAAGTTTAGCACTTGCTCAGAAAACAGTGGGAAAACTTGCAGAGCAAAAGGGACTAATTCTTAAAAACTGGAATTTCTACCCTTCACTGCCCATGCTCATCCCTAGGGCAATTTTAGTCCCAAACTGGCTGGCTGATTCCGCTCCCGGCCATGATGCTGTAACAGTACTGCAGGCTCCTTGTAGCACAATCACTCAGGGCAATATAGTTAATGTTACACAATGTACTTTTCTCTATTGTACAGTTGATCCCTTTTTTCTGGATGGGGGAAGCGGCAGGTGCAGGAGAGGATTTAGAATTCATTCGGAAAAGCTAGCTACTGGTTCCAAGCTCTTTATGGGCCTGGGTTTTGTTTGCTTTTCAACAAGTAGGCTGATACTGGAGGATTTATTATGGTCAGAACAGGACTCAAATTTCTCTTGGGTCCATGTTTTGCGCTTTTGAAACATCAGTTCTGGAATCAGCCTTTTCTTATTCTACATGTTTTACTACAAACAAAGTGAAGGATGGATGTCTAGACTTCTGTAATTAAAATGGTCACACGTGCCTCTTTCATAGTCCCAGCCCAAGACGATGTTAAAATATACAGAGTGAGTATAGCAGTAATTTAGAGTGAAATACATGACAAGGCTGTGGTGCCTATCCCACAACCAAGCATTCGAAACCCAGGCAATTCAGAGTTAAGATTAAGTATACAAGATATCCAAACAGGTTAAGGTCTGGCTACGCAAAGATGCTTAACGCTGCTCTGTAGTGATGCCATGTAATAACCATAGTAACAATCAGTGCACGAATGAGTTTGAACGTCTTTAAAAATCTGGACCACCATTTCTTCATATATTGCCCCTCCTGCTGTGTGCCTGCCTCTCGCACTGCATCCAATGGAAACTGGAAGTGCTTTCACGGGGAGGAACCTCTCCACTGGTCACTCGGTCTCACTTTCTTCTCACCGGGGTTCTTGCTGTGGACCGCAGTCTATGATGAAGGCCCATGAAAACCCATTGGTGCTGCTATATGCCCGAAGACAGGTACAGCTCTTTTCCTTTACCTACCACTGATCATGCTGCTACGGACCCTGGTTTCTGAGGACTGATCTCAGGGACATGCCAGCCTCCCCAGATGATGCCACCCTGCGCTGAGTGGAAGAATGGAGGTGGGCTGATATGGAGGCTACTTACTCTGCAGTTAAAAAGCAACGAAGGTGGAGTATTATAGTGGTCACGGACATAAGGACTTATACTCTGTTTACCACGTAACAAACTTTCTAGGACAGCATCCCACCTAATGGCCCAACACTTCTTTCAGCAACTGGCTGGCTCTGTACAGCGAGCCATTGGAATCAAAGTAAGTCCCCAAGGTACCAAACTGAGGACATCTGTGGCTTGAGCACAGTTGGAGATGGCAGCTATGAGGGAGGAGAGCAGTCCATGGTAGAATATGATTCATCATGCCCTGCTGAAGGAGAAACTTTCAGTGATGAATAATGGGGAAAGAGACCATTAATCCTTAAACAAAGAAAGGTCTTCAATGACAGCCTATACACGAGAGATTTAACTATATGTAAAGTTTGAAAAATGTGTTATTCCATAATTGAGGGCCAAAAAAAAAGTTGTCTGACACTAGACATTATATTCCTTAAAGACCACATTTTTATTGTATATTTTCAGAGAACTCTCTCTTCTCAAAGAGCTGTATTTTTGGAGAGGCTACACTTAAAAAAAAACAAAAAAAAACCCCAACACACACACACACACACAACGAAGATTGAATACTTGCTTTAAATGCAAAATTAAGCTCATCCTTAACGCTGAAACTGAAGCCTCTATCATAGGTAGTGATGGTGTTACGAGTGGGACTAAGAAAGGTTGAAGGGTTCAAAAATGTAGTTGAAGCTGTCCTGTATGTAGCCCATCTGGCTTTGGCGCCAATGGAGAGGTGTTTGCGAGACGTTTAGACAATTGATATATTTTTTTATATTAGAAATTTACTTCACATGAATTCTTCACTGTGTATCTCAGCTACAATTCCCAACTCTCCCACCCCAGGGTCACGTTTCTAGTACCCAATGTTGGTCTATCGTACAGAATTCTCTATTGAATGCAGTTTGACAAATGGATGTTTCGAAAAGGTTATGTCCCGATATTGTTAACACATTTTCATTAGAAACAGAGAAGCGTGTAAGCAACTGCTTGGGTTTTATTTTTTTCAACTGAAACTCTGCAAAGCTCACTCCCAACAAAAAAGCTGTCATCTTATAAATGAACCTTTATTAAAGACACTTCAATGCCATTTGTTAGACACTTCAATATTTTACGTTTTTTTTCAACGTACAATATTGTACCAAATTTTCTAATAAATAACTTTGTACACAAAAGTAATACTTCCTCTTTCACATTGCCTCTCAGAAGCAGCAGATTCACATATTTAGTGGAAGTAACAACATGAAACAGTTGACGTTATTAAAAATACATTATTTTCAAATGCTAATGTGGCAAATGTGCTTAATATTTGCAACGGTGATGACATTTCTGCCAGCAAAATTGGTCAGTGAAGTCATTCGCATCTTCCTTGTGTATGTCCCACTCACGTGCCGCTGTTGTTTTCACTTTCAGAGTTAGTTCTAAAGCATATTTTTCTCAGTTCATGGGACAAATACATGTTGGGTTATTTATTTACTAGCGTCCATCTCTTTCGCTTTTGATTTGCTGAATAGTTAAGTTGGCACTCAACATAATTAATCACCTGCCACAAAGTGCAAATGTGTCTACAGTTAGAAACTGGTCTAGACAGGTAGCTGGTTAAATTATGTCTTATTCATAAAAGCCAGGGTCAGTGATAATTTACAGTGAAGTGTGGTTTAGGCCACCACTCTAAGGACTGAGAAATCAGATTATTAAGGGTGGCAGTGTTTTAATGAAGGTGGAAGTTGGGAATAGCTTGGGATAATATGGGTGGGTCTCTTTGGCCCTCATTTAAAAAAGTAATAGGTCTTTAGTATTGTTCTGAACACAGCTGCTTTTCTGAATCAAGGCCTTGATAAAGTCTCACTGCCCTGACTTCTGACACCTGCTGTGAGTTACCGTAGTGATGCGAGCAGGAGTTCCACCAGACCCTGCTCTGATGAAACTGGCCTTTAGTTGCTTCTAAGAAAAAGAACAAACAAACAAACAAAAAACCCCACCAACCTTTCCCCAGAGTAGTCATCACCAAAGTCTAGTAAACTTGTATTAGCAGAACTGAAAACAAACCAACCCATCCATCCACAGGTACCAACAGAAGCAGCCGTTCTAAAAATAAAAAGCTTCAGACTGAAGTTATAAATGACAGAGCCATTTGACCAGTTTTTTTTTTAAATTCATGGATGAACTTAAAGACCCTGTACTAACACGTAGCACTCATCCCTTTAAACCAGCAAGACCACCTACCAACATATACTCTTGCTTCTAAATCTATTTCCAACTAGCTTGGAACTGTGGCACAAAGGGGGTAATCCTAGGCCTGAAGTCAATGTTCACATACAAGGAGATAGCAATTATTGTCTGTGTGTACCCTGATGTGGTGTGCTGCAGATCAGGGGATCTATGTGCAGCAAAGAGACAGCTTAATACAGTGCCATAGGGAAAATTGGTCATGTATCTCATAGTCTGCACACAGCCGTATAATGGTAAATTAGAGGTGTGAGTTTTATTATTGGGACATGGATGCAGTTATACTTCTATAAAGTTCTATAAAGTTGTCTGATACTCGTGTGACTTATTCCCCTTTACATACAGGAATAAGCTATGTTCACATAATTACCTTTAGAGCAGTATAACTGCATTCACACGGGGAAGGGTTGTACCACTTTAAGTATACTGCTATAGTTACAATGGTACAACTTGTGGGTGTAGACAAGGCCATTTCCTTTAAGTTTGTGACAGGTGCAAAAAGAAAAAACCCATCCCCTACTTTATGTATTTTTGCTTTCCTTTTTGCAAGTGTGCACAGTAGTTTAATTCAACTTTATGCCTCTGTGCTGTTCTGGTGTAATTTGCAGACTATCACAGCTAATATTTAACCGTTAGCTCTTCACTGGAATTCTGAAGGGTAATGAATTTTAAGTTCTTCCATAAAGAAAAAAAAAAAAGTCACGTTGCTATGTATTACTTTTTCTTTTTTGGTAATTGCTTGGCTCTCCCTATAAACTCTATTTAGCGTTTCTTTGAAATAATTTAAGATCTCAGTTTAAACCTGCTAAGTGCAATCAATTTCCGGGAGGGGGGATTTGTGCTAACTAACCCAATCAATGCTTGATCTACAGGAATTTCCACAGCAAAGCATGACAATTCCTTTGAAACAGCCTGGGTTTATAAAGGTCTGCTTATGCATTAAGGCACCAGAATTCTCTCTCTTGAAAAATTGAACAGCAACCTGATACTGAAAACAATATTGCCAAAACTTTGTAAAGTTTCACTCAGTTATCCATGCACTAAAGATTAAAATAGCCTCTGTAAAAGATATATATATATATATATTTATATATAATATGAAAACTCTTATGTACAACTGTATCAAATACTTTTTTCTCTACACAATTGTCCCTTGCATTTATGTGCTTCATATGCAAGTTAACTTTTGAACTAGTAATACTTCTCATTGAAGTTTTAAACTATGTACAAACAGGTGACGCTCGAGTAGGAGTTTGTTCCCCACACAAGCTTGTTTCTCATACCTCATTTGTTTTCCTTTTCCTTGGAGAGGCTGTCAGTTCAAGAGTTGAGGTAGAAGTAAGTAGCCTAGGTATTCTGTGCAAAAAATTAAGGTCAATAGTAGGTTTGTTCATTTGCACACGGCAGTTTCTCCCCTCTCAGTCCATTGATCTTATGGGTGGCTTAAACTCATGAGTGGAGTCCTGTAATTTGGGTGGGTATCCATTGGAAAGAAGAGTTTGTTTAGCTTCAGTCTCACCCTGCATATCCAGTGATGTCGGTGACATTTCAGGAGTCCCTTTTAGCTGCGTCACTGAGTCTTCTGAAGGTGAAGCTTCTAAGTGAAGCTTACTATGTCCTGAAGCATTTGCCAAAGGTTGTGAAGAGCCTGTAAGGATAGTACAATGCTCGATTAGCTGATGCTCAGAATGCCACCATTACCGCAACACACATAATAAATAATAATCATTCAAAACCAACCACCAAATAGCCGACGTTTAATACTGAAGATTACTAAAGCTTTCTAAATGCAAGGCATGGCAATGAGAGGATACAGAACATTAATCTGAACGGTATAGGGAAAGAGACCCAAGCAAAACACGTACCTTGTCTGTCCACATGCAGTGGTTGATTCATGCAGGACGACGGTGGCATTCTGTCATGGTTGCTGGGATACAGAGTGCTATCGGTGTCCATTCTCTGACTGCTGGTAATCCCAACGCACTGTTGAGGGTGAAGAGGGTTGCTACCTCTGCTCTTGCTCCTACTGAATGCATTTTGATGTGCATTATCCATAGTCTTAGTTGGCTGAGAATAGTATTCTTGGGGTAAATCCTTGGGGTAAATGTTGACATTCATGCTATCTGTACTTCCGCTGCAATCAGTACACACAACTGGCAGGCTGTACCCTTTGTGGAGGGTGAGAAAAAGGCAGTAACTGAAGTTAAGTACAGTCAGTTTGAAACCGTCATCACAGCATCATGCAAGTTGGAGAAGGATAAGACATCTCAGGCCACCCCTCTGCCACACGGGAGTCACTTTAACAATATATTGTTCTTTGGTTTCCTATAAATCTAGTTAACGCCTGCCCTTTTCAGAACGTTCGATTTCCCAGTATCCCTAACGGTAGTTGAAACAACTGGGTCTGCCCCTCTATCCCACTCCACACATTTATTTCTATTGCAGCTCGAAAGACACCTTACAGGTGTTATGTATTTATCCTCCATGGCTAGTTCCTGCTTCATGGCTGACCAGACAGTGCAGAAAAGGAAGGTGGAATTCTGCGGTAGCTGTTGCTGAAAAGGAGTATGTTGCCTTTTGAGTGTCGTTGTTTTTAAAGGAACATCATCAATTTAAATCACATTTCTATCTGAAAATATTTTGCTTATGGTTGGTAGGAATAACATCCAAGATGGCTAGAGGTGAAAGAGGGAAGAGGAGGAAGTCTATTTCCCCCCCCAGTTTATTTTATCTGCATTCAGTCAGTTAACTGGGTTTCACCATTTCCCCCTAGAGAATCAGTTAGTTTCCCGTGCTGTCTGAGTGGCTCTTATATACAGTACGATGAGAGAGAAAATCTCTTTTAAAAATAGGAAAATGTGATTGGAAAACCACACACACCGGCAAAGAGACCAAGGAGCAGGTATAGTGCCCAAACTATTTGTAACTTGATTTTTGAACTTCTGATTACTTTCAAGTTGACAGTCCCTTTATAATGCCTGATGAAAATGCCTAACACCTTCAGTTTGAAACAGCTCTTACATGTTAGGAATGGCTTAAAAACACCCAATCAAGCTGCAGTGATGCCAATCAGAGTCAAAAGTCTGCCCCTTTCTGGCTGTTCTTTAAGATCAAACTACTGTGATGAAGAAATAAGCAAGAGAAAAATATAAGTGCCGTATCCGCATCTGAGAATCACTCTTGGCATTTTTTTAGGCAACATATCTTCTCAGTCTTAACAACACTCTGACTCTCAAATGATTTCTGATCTGTACTAACATGAAATGTCTTTGCAGATTAATGTGTTTTGTACCTGTCTTATCTGGAACAAGCATTCCATCAGCTGCGTCTTCGGTTTTCCAAGTGTCTTTATTATATCCTACACATAGCTTTGGCTGTCTACAAGCTACAGTGGGCGCTTCAACATCTGGACCTCTTCCAGCATCAGTCTGACACATACCTATAACAAAAGAACCAGCTGGCTAAAGATTACAACCATCTGCTCTTTCAATCGAAACATTCAGTCATTTATCGTACTATAAAAACAGCATAAGGGATTGCAATGGAAATAGTGGATAATTCTGAGTCAATTTTTCAAAGAACAAATGCTTTATAGACTAATGATAATCTTAATCCAGAAATTTAACCTTTCCACCCAACATGTTGTCTTTTAAAATATTGTATGATGTTGGCATTTAATTTGTAAGCCTGAAGGCGGGGTTTGGCAATGCCAGTGGATTTTGTATTATAATTTAGTTGTCAGTAATTCTGGAGCCATAGAACTAGACCAATATTGGCAAAACCTCCCAGGCCTGATGAATGAGTAGTCACTAAAGGAATCTGTTTTCATGAGTGATATTATTACTGGGAAAAGTGTTTCTTCTGTGTCCGCCAAGTGAGAGGCATGTCCCTGCCTGTGTCCCCAATACAGTGTAGTAGCTGGGTGTACAGATCTTGCAAACAGCTCACAATAAGAGCAGAAGAGTAGCGGGCACTAATGTTTTTAGTTACCCCTTGTCACACAAAGAGTGGATACAGCTTTTTAAATGTTAGAATCCAATTCCTACCATTGTTCTCTATGTGCCCATTAGGTTGTTGGCTATCAACTCTGACGACCACTTCCTGTCTGTCAGAAAGAGTCCCCTGGGAGGACAGGTAGCTTGGCACATCAGGTGGTACAATGGTCTCGTCTGCAACAAGAGGTAAAGACAAATGTGAACCTCCAGTACTTCTACACAGAGTTACGCTGTCAAAAGTTACTTAGGAGCATAAGTCCCACTGACTTTCACGGAGACTCGGGCCACCCTTTTCAGAAGTGACCAGTGACTTTGGATGTCTACATTGTTGGGTGACATCTTAAAGCAGCCTGGTTCTTCAGAACACACTGAGCAGCTGCCCTCTGAGGGCCCCTTTAAGGTGGCACTAGATGAGTGTCTCAAAATTTAGGCATCGCCAATCCCTAGGGACTTCTGAAAATGGGACGTGGGTTCCTACGTTATTTAGGAGACTGACCCAACCGCTTTCATAACTGTGTTAATAGAGAAGACTGCGGCCTGCATGCTTCTTATGGCCAAACTGAGAGAGCAGTTACAGCCTCCGTCTCTTCAAACACGCCTGCCAGGATTCCTCCGGTCAGTCAGAGGGGAATGTGCAGAATAACAAATGTCGCTTTCTGAATTTTTAATAAGGGTTGTCGGTGGCTCAGTAGCAACAAACTCCCTTTGTACCAGGCCCTGCCCCATGAAAACACCAGGCCGAAAGTAAACTTCAAAACTGGAGAGGAACGGTAACAACCGGCCAGGGGGCTGCTGCTCGGGGCGTCAGCTTCAGCCTGATGTTACTTCAGCCACTCTGATAAATATGCAATTGCCTTAACGTTGTGCTGGCTCATCATCCAGCACAAAGCGAACGTGTTCAGGCAAATGCACTGGAAGAGAAAAACGGATCTGAGTCCTACACACTGCAGCTCCTCTGGGTTTATTTTTAATTCTATAGAAAGGAACCAGAAAGGCAGAAAGATCGGGGGGGAAGGGGAGCAAAAAACTGCTACTTTCCCTCCATTGCAAGTGTCCTATTAAAATGACTGCTACCTGCACTTAAGAGGAGTATCTCCATTGTACTATTGACCACAGCAACTGGCCTTCACCCAGACGGCAGCCCCAGCTCTAGATCCTGGGTCAAGTTCAGCTCTTAGACTGTTCTACCGCCGGCCAGTCCTGTCCCCCTCCCCCACCACAAGCTATGCCAAATGGAAACTCAATTCTCTTGGGCACTGAGCCCCTCCTTTTCCAGGACTGACCCTGTAACGAACTGACCAGACACCATTCAGAAAGGGGTAGAGAAAAGCGCTGCAATGTCTCGAGATTTACAAAAAAAATTCAGTGTTCTGCAGAAATGACTGCATTTACAGCATGCAAACGACATTCCATTCAAACCTTCCCTTCGGCCACAGCTTTGAAAGCCCCATACGTACTGCACCTGTTTCCTGGGAAGATTAAAGGGACATAGCGGAGGGCAGCAAATCCCAGGAAGGGATGAGACTGGGGCGCTCAGCAGCATTGGCTCAGAGTCCAGGAAGCTGGTCCAACAGGCCAAACCGGTGCTTCCACTGACTATTCCTCCTGATCTCAGTAGGGCCCATCCTCAAGCACTCAACCCAATGCCATGAGTTTGGCACCAGGGTGGCATTTTTGGAAGGCCACTAGGCACCAGAAAACTCCCTCTAGAAAACGCTGCACTTTGTCCCAAGGAACTGCTGGAGGTATCTCACTGCATGAGTTATATGTGGGCGGGTGGAAGGGTCAGTACCCAGGGTGGAAACAGGGGTTTCCTGTATCACAAATGAGGCCTGGTTAACCCTGGAGGGTTAACCCGGATTGTAACACAGCTTCCGACAGTGGCCAGAGAAAACCTGTCAGGCTCTGAATCAGGAGAGGCTGTCTGCGGCTGGATGGGAGAGAACTTGATGAGCCAGGCAAGCCGTAAATCAAAGCACTGAACATTCTGCAACAGCAAGTGACAGCTAGTGCAGCTGGGTGAGGCTTCCTGAACAGAGGCAGATGATACGGGGAATCAAATCACTGAGATAAGCCTTTTAAGTAGGAGTTATGGCTGGCTGGCACAGCCGTTCAGCTGCAGCAGAATGTTCTGGCACGCAAAGGTTTCCGCTGGCCCAAGGGCCCTTAGCCAGGGTTGGAGCCTACCTGTGTTGGTGACGCTGTATTCTTCACTCTTCTTTCTGGTCTGGTAGATGATGCACACCCAGACCAAAGACGTCAGCACAATGCTGCACACCACTGCAATGGTGATTATCCCCACTGTCATCCTGTCCTTCCTGCAGCCAAGGGATTGCAAGATGCTTACGTGGCTGTGCGCACGCTCCGTTCCAAGGGTATTGGACATTTCACAGGTGTATTGCCCAGCATCCTCCAGCACAACATTCCGAACAATCAGCAGCTGGTTGCCAGGGGTGAAATGATGCCTGTCAGTCACTACCAGGGGCTGGTCGCCTTTCAGCCAGGTGATGCGCGGAGGTGGGCTTCCTGTTGCTTTGCACTGAAGGGCCACCGTTTCACCTACAGACACTACGTGGTCTTCCAATGGATGGATCAAGGATGGAGTCTCTACAGGGGTTTAAGTACAGATATTAAGTTTCTAGGGGGTTTGTGATGACTCAGCTCAGCTAGAGTTAGCAAACCAACAGACCTTTCTGAAGACACAATTAGCAAAGTTCTAGAGTTTGGCTAAACAATACAGGGTCTCGTATGCCAGCTTCCCCAGGGACACCCCACTGCACGCCAATGTCTAACTGGCATAATCTGGGCCTTTACTATCCGTTCTGCTTTAGTTTTCTTTCCATATCCTACACAAGAAACCCATGCCCCAGGCTAATCGTCTCCCACTTTGGAGGAGGAATAACAGCGGTCACATACCAATAACTTGTAGGGCAGGGAGGCAGAGTTTAGTTTCCTCCTGCATATTTCTCCTTGGCAGGGGAGGCAAACAGCATGGCCTAATGGGTTTCTCCTATAGAAGAAGGCGGACTTCCAACAGAAACAGAACTCATTTTCTCAGGTATCTGGGTCCTTTTGTAGTACCCATAACCTACTGACGTCACCCGAAACCCATTGTCCCATGAGTATGTCTATGGCTTCTGACAACTCAAGCATTCCCTTCCAAAACCCGTTTTGGAAACTCAAAATGGTTCCTTTGCCTGCACTGCCCGGATCCCCAAGGAAGCAAAGCTTCTTACCTAGTACAGTCAGGGTGGCATTGGCCAGCACGGAGCCCGCGGAGTTCTGCGCCGTGCAGCTGTAAACGCCCATGTCCTCTATCTTCACATCCATGATGAAGAAGACATCATCGTCTGGCATGACGTGCATGCGGCGCTCTCGGGCTGCTGGGAAGTCGGTGCCTCCGTCCTTCTGCCAAGCAATTTGTGGGATGGGGAAGCCATTGGCCGCACATTCCAGCCGTGCTGTCGTCCCTGTCCGGCTCGTGATGTCGTGGGGGGTTTTGATAAACGAAGGCAACACTGTGAAGGGAACGGGGGTGGGGGGTAGAGTGACAAACAGCCTTAGGGAAATGAGACCCACCTTCCTGATGCCTGAGAACCCCCCGTTAAACTAATTTCACATGCTTCTGGGATCAGTCTTCAGGGTATGAAACAAATAAAAACCATCCTCCCTCTACAGGGAAATGTTATTCAAGATGTTCCCTCTTTCTAGTCCTTTCAGACTTTCATTGCTGCTGGCAGAGACCCTACTGGAGCGGCTGAAACCAATGGGATGAGGCCTGCGTTTAGTGATGAACGCGCGTGCTTGAAGTTAAGCATGTACTTTAGTGCCCGGCCAGAACGGGGTCATCACAGCAGGTGCGCGCCTATAATATGGGGCCTCCCAACACTCCGGGGGGGATACGTATGGCTGGATGACCTTTTTACCTACAAGAAAATAATTTGAACCCAGCCCGGCGCTCACCGTTAACAGTGAGCCGGGCCTTGTTGGAGTAGGTGGAGCCAAAGTGGTTGGTGATGATGCACTGGTAGCGCCCCTCGTGGGCGAAGGTGACGTGCCGCAGGTGCAGGATGGTGGTGTACTCCGTCACCTCGCCGTTCTTGGCCCGCGCATGGGCAAAGTTCTCCATCTCGGCGTTGTGCAGGACCTCGTTGTCCTTCTTCCAGGCAAATGTCATAGGGGAGCTGCTGCTGCTTGCGGCCGAGCAGGTGAAGCGGATATCCTTGCCGAGAACGGCCATGGTCGTCTCCGGCTGAATAATAATCTGGGGTTTGGGGAAATCGTCTGAAAAACAACGACAGCGGCTCAGCCCCGAACTAGGACACTGTGACCACTGTTCCCGGTCACAATTCTTGCCATTTTCACCTACAATATTATTTTAGCAGTGGATCCAGAGTCAGTTTAGATTTAATTAACGAGTACATTTAACTGGAGGAACTGACATGTCTACACGTTTGCCTTTATGTACGGTCGATGGGAAGATAAATGTTCTCTATGCAACAGAGTATCTGCTTGCTCTTGCAAAATGCTTAGTTTGTAGGGGCAGGCACCATGTTTTCAGAGTGCCTGCGTGCCGTGCCTAGCGCAATGAGGGGCTGGTCCACTGACTGAGGCCCCAGGTGCCACCAGAATACTTACACCACTCCTGGACAAAGCGTCAATTCAAACACTAAGAGCAAATCTGAGGTTCAACTTCAAGAGTAAGTTGCAGCCCCTAAGATTTCACCTCTAAACCACCCCTCCCTCAAGCTCTTGTATTAACCTGAAGTGGAGGGTGAAGAGGGTTAAAGTCACTGTTGCAACTGACAAGCACTCACAAGCAGGGGCATGATGGTACGAGATGTCTGCACAGCAGCTGTATTTGCCTGTCACCCTTCCAAAGCGGAGGCCTGCGGATGCACCCCTCTGCCCTGGGCGACTGTTGGTTTTAGCAGAGTTCCAAGCAGTTTGGTTTATTAGATTTCGACAAACAGTGTAACTGACTATTGGAGTAACGTTTAATTAAACAGCCTCTGGAACTGGGGAGGACTGGTGGCTGGATGGCGTGGCAGTCATCTGAGATGTAAAGCTGTCCTTATGTTAGAAAGGTTGATTTTGCAACTTTGTGATGACTTGCCAGGGGGACAGAGCATTTGAAAACTCGTCTCTTCTCCTTTCAGACTGAAACAAAAACCCCAACAAGCCCATTCAGAGGCAGGCCATCTCCGTTCTAATGCCATGTGCGTTAAGCATGTGTGTGTATATTTGTGCTCATCTGGATGTGGATGGGACGTGGGGTGAACTTTCACCAATGGAACGTGCAAGTTATGCTTTCAACTGAGGAAAGAGAACTTTCAAAAGCTACTCTGCTCTCCATAAACCAGCACTGTAAAGAAGTAAGACTAAAACCCACATCAGTTAACAGGACAAACCACACCGAGAGGTTCCAAAACCCGTGCCCTGTTTCGTTTCAAAGGAGGAAAGCAACCGTGACTTTGGCCCATTCTCCTACCACAGCTTTCTCTTGATCACTTTTAATTGTTCCCGATTAAAAGCTAGGTTGTGTGTGTGTGTGTTCAGCTGTTCTGCATTTGCCAGGCTGGTTTGCAGCCACACTTGGAGGGAACGGCAGCGAGCAGTTGGATGAAAGGAAAGCAGTAGTTATGATCCAAGCAAATAAAAATTAATCACAGACACACAAATGCAAATTTTAGCAACTGGCTGTTTCAGATGTAATGGATAAAACATCCATAAAAAGAGCTTATATTTAAAGACCCCTCCTGCCACCATTTTTTAAAAAACCTTTTGTTCTTACGATTGAGGGGCAGCAATGGGGAGGAGGGGGAGGGGAAATCCCAAACCCAACAACCCACGCTCCCAGTGCTATCCACCGCTGAAATCCTGCCCCGTATTAGCTCTCTAGGACCGGAGCTGTCTTCCTATAACAGAGCAGCTGGATTTATAACTGAACCAACTGTTCGATTTAATACTCAGAACGCCTTGTAAAGGACTACACGAGATGCAAGCAATATGATGTGTGGTTTTGGTGGGAAATAAATTGTAGCCAGTGACTAATTTTTAAAATGTAGGCTTGGGTTGGCTTTGATGACACCAAACCCCCACCAACCCCAACATAATCACACAGTCTAGCAGTAAAAGGAAATTTTGGCCGAAACGAGACCTGCCGTTCACACAGCCTCACACCCAGACCCCACTTACCACACACAAAACTTTCTGTGGGCACGGCAAAAATGCTCTTGCTCTTGAGCGACTCGGGATGGGCGCAGGTAGCTACCACAAAGGGCTCCTGCTCCTTCTCGGCTAACCACGGCGGCAACCATTTCAGCTGGCAATCGCACAGGAAGCTGTCGCTGTTTATGTGGCTGGAGGGAAACAGAAACGAAAGCGCCCACTTGTGACCCTTGCAAGGGAAACGCTGCTAAGCTCAGAGCCCTTTAAAGCCGCTTGGCAGTCCTCCCTTTCCCTCAGCACGAGTGAAAAATAAGAGGATGGCTGTTGCTGTTCAGAAACAAATCCAACGGTGCTAAATACGTCACACTTGTAGAGCACCTTTCCTCTCCCTCCCCGCAAAAAAAATCTCCTAACACTTTATAAACATTAATTAACCCTTGCAACAACCCTGAGAGGCTGGTGATTTACAGTTAGATAAACCCAGGCAGAGAGAGATCTCAATGGAAGCGAGGAGCCAAAATACCCTGGAGGATCTGGACCTGAGTAACCTATCAAGGAGGCATGTATCGGGGCAGAGTCAGGAACGGAACCCAGGAGTCCTGAACCCCGCTTGTATAATTCCTACACATGCGCCTTCTCTGCCAAAAGACTATCGGTCGACTGCAAGGTTCAATCGCTGAATGCTGAAAGTGTTCTGTGAAGCTCTCTACTTACAGCCGTTAGTAACCTACTTGGCCAATGCTAATCTTTAGTGCATTTCCAATACAGTCCAAGCCAACGTGTCTCTCCCCCTCCTTCTGTTTGTGCACTTATTTGTTTGTGCACCAGCACGACTAAGGGGTTCAGAAGGCACGTGCTCAGCTCAGTGAATTGTGTTTGTTGGTTAACTACTGATACACAGGGGGAGGGGAGGACAAACAAATCACTGGTTTTGTATACGTCCAACAAAAACTGACTAATTCAAACAACAACAAAAATTTCTCAGCATTCTACTGGGAATTTAGTGGCTACTGTTAAGAAGAAATCTTAGAATTCAGAAGATACTTCACCTGTGTAACTAGCTGAAGGCCATCAAAGATGGGGCATAAGCTAACTAGACACAATCACTTCAAACTCTGCAGAACTACTTTAGTAAAGCTAGGCCTGGGTTTTATGTGTTGATGTGAGATGTTCTCTACATAATTTTTAAAACACGCCAGGCCAAATTCTCTGCTGGTGTAACTTGTCACGGCCCTAAGACCAGTGGTGCTCTGATCGGCAGAGAACTTGGTCCTGGTGTTGGTTTAGGAACCTCTTACAAAGCCCCATGTAGATAAGTGACCATTAAAGTTCCACCTCTACAGCATATCATAAAACAGCAATTTTTAGGCAAAGGCATTTCTATGAAACTTCACTATCAGCGAAGAAGTGATACAGGTTTGACTTAAAAGAGTAGCACCAAAGGTCACGCAGAGGTCGTGAACCACACATTAACTATACAGCGACTGGGGGCAGGATTTGAGATAATCAAATATTACAGCTTCACCTTTAGAACACTGTGAGATGACGATATGCATCGGTGTGTATGTATAGAACAAGAGAGCCCGAGCATTGAGCGAAAGTAGCAGTTCTGATAACACAGCCACGTTTTTACAGCTGACACTAGATGACGTATGTCTCAAATCCACTGAAATGTCAGCACTGTGCGCAGACCCTAAACAGAGGTATAACGGAAATGCAGGTCGGCCACCAGGAATTAAATAGAGCACTGTGTAAGAACAAGAGATGGCTAACAGAACTGGGCTTTCTGAGCGGAGATGGATAATTGCACACATGCTACCCACAGTTACTATGATCTAATTTCACTCACTACTAAGTGTGAGATGTGTCTGGACATCTGCTCAAGTGTAAAAATAACCTGTAGGGAAGGTTGAGAGAGAGAGGGGGGAATTGTTTCCAATGGCATGTTATACATATGACCAATGTGGTACGACTCACGTACAGTACGAGAAAGATTAGTGCCGGCTTAATGGTACATACGGTCCAGATACTTACAGCTGCTTCAGGTTCTTCATCTTAGCAAAAGCCTCTGGTTGGACAGACCTGATTGCATTGTCCCTGAGGTTCCTGCAGAACAAAACCAGAGGCACTTTTAAAAAAAATTAATGCGCCAGTAACATCGAGAGACCAACATCTTTTCTCCAAGCTAAATAGTGGAACACACATTTTATGGGATGCAAGCTCCATATTCAGGGAGCGCATGATGGTTTGTATTTGTACTATTGCAGATCTATGCTATACAAAACACTTATTAACTCTGAACTAAGGCTGCTAGACTGCACAGCCCACCAATGCAAGCCACAAGAAGCAAAAAAACGAGCAACTAATCATTCAGCGCCTCATCTACACTTTACCATCTCCGCCTAGACTACCTCCACCAGTCATTGCTCACACATCTACATATCTCCACCCTCTTCTTGAGCACCCGGCAGACTTCCAAGCAGGTTTACTGGTCATGGACCAAATCCTCAGCAGGTGGAAATCTGTGTTGCTCCATTACCTTGAAAACAGTTATCCTGAATAAGAGGACTATATCCATCTATGTGTTTAATTATAAATGTTCCAAAGGGACATATATCTGAGAAGATATTAGAACGTGTTGGGGGGGTGGGAGGGGGGGAGAACGTGCTTGTTCAGGTTTTCTAAAGCTAGTTTGAGGAAAAGGGGGCAAACATTTCCAAAAAGGAGTATTTTTAAATGCTTCCCTTTGCAGAAGTTCATCAATATTTTACTAAAAACACACTTGTCCTTTGAAGAGGGATTATGCCAAAATGTGGACTCTAAACTCAGTCACTAAAGTGTGAAACAATAGGAGTTTAGTGTCGCTTTAAGTGCAAATCTCAGTACAACTGCAACCACAGTCATTACTGACCCCTCCAAAACACACTTTCTCCTCACTGTTTGTTTTGGTGCCAGTGGCCTAAGAGTCAACATGATCAGCATCCAATAAATCACACAGAGCAACAAAATATTTAAACCTGGCTGAATTCGTAAGAGGAAACTAATCATGAATCACTGCTAGAGGCATCGGCCCTGGGAGGAGACGGGAAGAACTGCTTAGCTATAGCCAAATTGGTTTCCTGCAAACAGCTCAAAAAGTGGTTATACTGAATGAGAGGTTTTGTTTCTGTATCGGAAGCTCGTCATTTTCAACATGTCTCGTCACGGAGTTTGGAGGAATGCTGAGTGGGGGAGCGACAGCCAGGTCTGAAACACGGCTTCGCTGCAAACAGCCTGCAGAGTAACCGTGTTATGAGTCAAGGAGATATTTATCCCAATACAAATCAAAAAAATTAAGGGCATGCAAATTTGCCACATGTTCTGTAACTTTGTTCCTGGCACAAAGAAAGGCCAAAGTTGAAGCTGACTTATAATGAGAAGGAAGCAGCTGGCCCCCACAAATGGACCGGCTTCTCAGTTTACAAAGACGCTATTAAATTGCTAGCAGACCTCCTCAGCCATTTTTGGCAGGCCCCGTTCCAAACGGCAAAGGATGGTGGGTTACTCACAGGTGCTCCAGGACCTCCAGGCCTGAGAACGCTTTCTTGGCCACTGACTTGATCTTGTTTCCAAACAGAGTTCTGCAGTTTCCAAACATCCAGTGCCAGATAAACAGAAAAGAAAAGGCAAAAGAAAGAACACAATTAGCGTGACTGTATCTGATAAAGTGTCCAGTGTAAGGCACTGGAAATCTGAACTGCACAGAGATTAAGGGGCTGAAGCGTGCACGTCTTCCCCTCCTGAAATTAAATACTTTTATCTGTATTACAATTTAATAGGGCTCATTCCGTTTCATACTGTCATCGCTATCACATCAAGAGGCAGGTTTGCGATGGTACTTGGAAATTGGCTTGTTGAGTAACAGAAGGTCCCCTGTATTCTGCGATGGCTGGTTGTGGACAGAACTAAGTGCAATGCCAGTTTAACAAGGTATTGGACTATCGCTGCAACACTTTCCACTTCTGACCTTTAGTAGAAGAGGAATAATTTATTCACTGCTGTTTGTCCTATAGGACAAGCTGAACTTCAGCACACATTAGGAGCTGCAAGATCTTTAAAGGGGGCAGGTCTCTTTACGCATGTTTGTAAAGTGCTGAATACAACAGGGTCCTGAACAAAACATCACTTGGTGAGCCCTGTCCCAAGGGACAATGAATATGTTTTCAAACTTCCATGAACGATCAGCATTCGGTGCTAATAAGCAGGAGATGATTTGTGTTCTTTGCAGAACACTGCCAATTATGATGCTCACAGCACAATCTGATATTTACAAAGTACCAATTTTCTATAAATATTCACAATTGGCAATTATCAGTAGGATTTCAACAATTTCCACTCCACCTTCAAACTCAGCCTGGACCAGTCCACACAAGAGATCCACTTCCTGGACACCACAGTGCAAATAAGCAATGGTCACATAAACACCACCCTATACTGGAAACCTACTGACCGCTATACTTACCTACATGCCTCCAGCTTTCATCCAGACCACATACACGATCCATTGTCTACAGCCAAGCTCTAAGATACAACCGCATTTGCTCCATCCCTCAGACAGAGACAAACACCTACAGGATCTCTATCAAGGGTTCTTAAAACTACAATACCCACCTGGTGAAGTGAAGAAACAGACTGACAGAACCTTAAAGGTACCCAGTAGTCACCTACTACAGGACAGGCCCAACAAAGAAAGTTACAGAACGCCACTAGCCATCACCCACAGCCCTCAACTAAAACCTCTCCAGTGCATCATCTAGGATCTACAACCTATCCTGAAGGATGATCCCCCATTCTCCTTGGAAGACAGGCCAGTCCTCGCTTACAGACAGCCCCCCAACCTGAAGCAAATACTCACCAGCAACTACACACCACACAACAAAAACACGAACCCAGGAACCAATCCCTGCAACAAACCCCGTTGCCAACTCTGTCTGCATATCTATCATAGGACCTAACCACATCAGCCACACCATCAGGTTTCAGATTAGTTTCGTTCACCTACACATCTATCAATGTGATATATGCCATCATGTGCCAGCAATGCCCCTCTGCCATGTACATTGGCCAAACCAGACGGTCTCTATGCAAAAGAATAAATGGACACAAATCAGACATCAAGAATTGTAACATTCAAAAACCAGTAGAACACTTCGATCTCCCTGGACACTCAAAAGCAGACGTAAAAGTGGCAATTCTTCAACAACAAAACTTCAAAAACAGACTTCAATGAGAAACTGCAGAACTGGAATTAATTTGCAAACTGGACACCATCAAATTAAGCCTGAATAAAGACAGGGAGTGGATGGGTCACTACAAAAAGTAATTTTTCCTCTGCTGATACTCACACCTTCTTCTCAACTGTTGGAAATGGGCGATATCCACCTTGATTGCATTTGCCTCGTTAGCACTACAAAAGTAATTTTCCCTCTCTTGATGTTCACCCCCTTCTTGTCAACTGTTGCGAATAGGCCACTTCCACCTTACCTGAATTGGCCTCGTTAGCACTGACCCCCCACTTGGTAAAGCAACTCCCATCGTTTCATGTGCTGTAATATATATACGGCTTACTGTATTTTTCACTCCATGCATCTGATGAAGTGGGTTTTAGCCCACAAAAGCTTATGCCCAAATAAATTTGTTAGTCACTAAGGTGCCACAAGGACTCCTCGTTGTTTTTGCTGATACAGACTAACACGGCTACCCCTCTGAAATCAGTAGAAGGGTTCACCTAAAAAACTGAATGCCTTTAATAAACATCAGTAAAGGTCAATATTTAGAAGGTTTCTTCCAAGCTCTTGCTATGCAAGGTACATCTTTCAGATACACCTTTTATTACAGTTTGATTCTCAACTGCACCCAATCCAGCTGATTATTGATTAGTCAGCTGAAAAGTCTGGCACACTCAGGTGATTTGCAGGAGTTGGCATCAGGAGTTCCAGAAAACAATCTTCAAAACGTGTTTGGGTAGTTCAGAAGAAATCCCATCAAGTTGTGCAAATAGCACCCTGGAGACCCCAGACCATTTAGCGGATAACACTATAAAAAACTGCTGGCACACTGGAAATATGCAAAAATTAGAGCTCACTGCACTGGCTGGGTGATTAAGCAGACAGAATAAACTGCAGTGATGCAATTACTTGGAGTGAAATTTGCAGGTCTTGCAACAGCCTGAGTATAGAACCAGGCATGGCTTGAGGATACAGAACCCACCACTGTAATGGTGGGCAGGGAACGGCGCAGCCAACACTCCAACCCCTGGACTGGCGTGCAGGTCATGACCCTTTCTGTACCCATACACAGAGGTCTGTGGCCCCTGGAACCATGAATCATGGACACAGTAGAGTTTGAGTGGAAATCTGTTGGAGGACAGAGGCAAGCCCCCTGTTCCTTAGGGCCAGTGAGTGAGTTCTCGAGAGTGTTGGGTTGCTGGTTTGTTTTCTCTGTTTTCAGTTTCCAGAGGCTAGTAGTGGGCAGCCTGCTGTGAGAGATGCAGAAGCCGCTGATCCCAGTGGAGTCTTCCCTAATCAGCAGGACTATGAAGGCAGCCAAGCGGGCAGCCAGCAGCACAGGTGCCAGCAAACAGAGCTGAAAACAGGGACTTTGAATGGGAATTTGGGGGAGGGGGAGGAGCTACGACAGCTACAGAAGCAGCAGTGGTAGCGACCCAAGGAATGGAAGAGACAAGGAAGATGATTAGATGTGGAAGCTGCAGGATGTACATTATTCTGGAGCAGGCACCTGAAAGGTGCTTTGTTTGTATGAGGTGCTGCCTGATAGATCTGATGGAAGAGAAAATCCAAGGTTTGGAGATGCAGGTAGAAACTGTGGTTGAGTTTTGAAGGGGATCTGAATGGATAACAGAGGGGAGAAGAGAGGAGGCTGAATGGAAAACTCAAGTTTTGCCGATGCAAGCTTAACTGGAGAACTCCGAGAGTAGACTGGTGGATGAGGAAAGCGGCCAAAGGAAGCATGCGACCCTGAGAACAAGGCGGAGGAAAAGACAGGCTAGCAAAGGAGAAACAAAGCTGAGGAACAGGTTCATCAAGTTGAGAAATGAAGAGGCACAGCAGGCAGTACCAGCAGGTAGGAGGACAAGGAAGAAGAGAAGAGCAGATAGTCCTACAAGAGGGAAAGAGTTAATGGAGACAGCCAGAGTTCAGAGCCCCAGGAGGATAGAGGGTGACTCATAGAAGGCTGCAAGTGAGAACAGAAGAGATTAAAGATAATCTATGCATGGCCCAACACCTAACCGAGTACTTTGCCTAAATTTTTAATAAGGGTAATGAGGAGCTTTAGGGTAGTGGCAAGGTGACTAATGGGAACAAGGATGTGGAAGTAGAAATGACCGAATCCCAGACAGAAGTCAAATTCAAATAGTTTAATGAGACCAAATTGGGGGCCCCAGATAATCTCCATCCAAGAATATTAAAGGAAGTGGCACATGAAACTGCAAGCCCAAAAGCAAGTATTTTTAATGAATCTGTAAACTCAGAGGTCATATCCGATGACTGGAGAATTGCTAATATAGTACCTATTTTGAAGAAAAGAAAAAAATTATCCCATAAACTACAGGCCCGTTCATTTTACCTCAATTGCATGCAAGGTCTGGAACAAATTTTGTAGAGAAAGTAGATAAGGAAATAGAGGTAAATGTTAATTGGGATAAAATACAACGTGGTTTTACAGAAAGTAGATTATGCCAGACCAATCTGATCTCTTTCTTTGAGAAGATAACTGATTTTCCAGATAAAGGAACTGCAGTAAGGCATTTGATACAGTTCCACATGAGAAATTATTAATTAAATTGGAGAAGATGGGGATTAATATGAGAATCAAAAGTTGGATAAAGAACTGGTTAAAGGGGAGACTACAACAGGTCATAATGAAAGGTGAACTGTCAGGCTGGAAGGAGGTTACTAGTGGAGTTCCTGAAGGATCAGTCTTGGGACCAATCTTACTTAACATTTTCATCACAGACCCTGGCATAAAAAGTGGGAGTGTGCTAATAAAATCTGCAGATGACACAAAGTTGGGTGGTGTTGCCAATACAAAGGAGGACTGGAATATCATGCAAGATTTGGATGACCTTGAAAACTGGAGTAATAGAAATGGGATGAAATTTAACAGTGCAAAGTGTAAGGTCATGCACTTAGGAACAAACAACAAGAATTTTGGGTAAATAAATTGGGGACATTTCAGTTAGAAGTGACAGAGGAGAAAAAAGACCTGTGTTTGTTGTTTGATCACAGAATGACTATGAGCCACCAATGTGATGCGACCATGAAAAGGTTAATGCAATCCTAGGATGCCTCAGGGGAGGTGTTTCCAGTAGGGATAGGGAAATGTTACTACCATTATACAAGGCACTGGTGAGACCTCATCTGGAATACTGTGTCAGTTCTGGTCTCCCATGTTTAAGAGAGATTAATTCAAACTGGAACAGGGTGCAGAGAAGGGCTACCAGAATGATCAGCGGAATGGAGAACCTACCTTTACAAGAGGAGACTTAAGGACTTGGCTCGTCTAGCCTAACCAAATGAAAGCTGAGGGGAGATATGATTGCTCTCTAAACTTCAGCGGGATAAATAGCAGGGAGGGAGAGGAGTTATTTAAGTTAAGGGCCAACGCTGGCACAAGAACAAATGGGTATCAACTGGCCATCAACTAGTTTAGGCTCGAAATTAGATGAAGTTTCTAACCATCAGAGGAATGAAGTTCTGGAACAGCCTTCCAAGGGGAGCAGTGGGGGTAAAAAACCTAACTGGCTTCAAAATGGAGTTTGATAAGTTTATGGAGGGGATGGTATGATGAGATTGCCTTCAATGGCATGTAGCCAATAGGACTGCTATCTTCAGCGACAGTGATGGGACACTCGATGGGGATTCCCTGGTGTTTGGCTGTTGGGTCTTGCCAACATGCTCAGGGTTTAACTGATCATCATATTTGGGGTCAGGAAGGAATGTCTCCCTGGGTCAGATTGACAGAGACCCGGGGGAGAGGTTGCCTTTTTCTGCAGCATGGGGCACGGATCACGTGCTGGTTTGAACTAGAGTAAATAGTGGAGTTTCTTTGTAACCTGAAGTCTTTAAATCATGATTTGAAGCCTTCAATAGCTCAGCCAGAGGTTAGGGGTCTTTCACAGGATTGGGTGGGTGAGGTTCTGCGATGTGCAGGTCAGACTGGATGATCACAATGGTTCTTTCAGGCCTTAAAGTCTATGAATATCATCCTTACAGAGCAAATGCAGCTAATTATAGTTTACAACAATGATTTAAAAAGGGAAAACTACACACAACTAGCCAAAACTGTGTTACCCTCCAAACCACGCACCTCCTCAGCTCACTAGCTCATGCCTTCCCCGTTCCAGGGCCCCAACAATGAGTAATCTTGTCTCCTCCTGTGAGAGATATCCCATAATTCTTTTCTACTACAGGCATGCCAGCAAGAGTTGACTATTGTCATCCAATTTTCATGGTAAATTTCTGTGTCACACATTTAATGGAAAACCAATTACTGTTCTTAGTCTCTCTCTGTACAACACATGCAACTACAAAGCAGAACCAAACCGTAGGTTTCTGGCAAAGTTATTTCCCATCTTTCACAGGGAAACAAACACACACACACACAAACCCTTTATGGTCAAAATTAGTTTAGCATAAAACCATAGTTGCATCTTCAGAGAGTTTAAGGCCATTCCCTAGATTGTCTTTTTTTTTTAATATATATATTTTTTTATTACAAGAATAAAGACAGCTGCCATAGGCTGGCCCTAGTGGCTGATAAAAGGCACACTCATTTGCAAGCCACTTTGCAGAACTTCCTATTTGGTGAAAATATTTCGTAATCTTTATTGAGCTCCTTGGATTAGGAACAATCCATCAGAATTTAGATGTTAGTGTTCAGAATGAGGTTGACCCCTTAGGTCATTTTGGAGAATCCTGCTCACCATTTACAGTGAATCTTTGTCCTTAAAAATCAGAGGTGGAGATTTTTACCCACCTTTACATATATAGTGTGTGTGCGTGCGCATGTGTGCTGTTTATATGCAACTATTGTATGTGCATCTAACTGGATGCAACTATTCTGCATAGCCATGTACATGAGAAATACATAGAAAAGTTGTAATAAGAAGCTGGTGTACACTCCTGCAAACTCTCATTCAAATACATATGCCTGTTTCCTTACAGACCCTAGATAACCACTTTTCTGATTATGAAATGATTATAAACCCAAATCCCCTCTTCAAAGGGATCTGGTCTTTTGGAATGGGAGCACCGTGGCCTGCGGGCCTGCAATCAGCCAGCTTGCTGCAAGTGAAGAAATGCTCTCCCACTGGCAAGCGAGTCGGCAACAGGGCCGCCACCCTGCAATTAAAGTAGTATAACGACACCGCGCACAAGCAGTGCATTAGAAAGTAGCGTTTTCCCCCTTTGCCAGCTCTGCACCTGCCCGAAGGTCTTTGAGTGAGTGAGCCATCAAAAAACGGTTAAATTTAGCAGCTTGAATAATTAGGGAACTGGTGGCTCCCCAGCGACTCCACTGATGCTTTTTATGCTTCAGTGGTTCTCGGCTCCCTTTTCTAAGGCAATGTTTTAATTTAGCCCTGCCTTCTCCATTCTGGAGAGCTTCATCTATAATTCAGGGACGGCTACAGTGACTGCCCCCCCCCCCCCCTTCCCAATTTAACACCTTCATTATGCTGAACAACACCCTCATGGCTAAATCCTTTCAGAGCCTAATCCATGCCAGATCAAAGGGGAGCAGCTTTGAAGCCAATCTCCACAGAGCTGTGATTATTAATTCACTGGAAGGTTTCCTCTGAAGTGCCATTTATTTTTTTGTATGCTAATGCGTTTAAAGCCTATTGACGGGTTAAGGGGGGGGCCCTATACCAGACAGTTCAACACTTAGCACACAGGCCGGTATTTATTTATTTGTTAAAAAGTTTGGGAGTAGGAATGACACTTAATTGAAGCCCTGAGACAAAATTCAAACTCCCGGCTTGAGTGATGATGAACTAAATTAGGCCCTTTTGAGTTGAAAGGCCCCGAATGTGACCAAAATGCCTCAAGAAAGGCAGCTAGATTATCTGCACATTATGAGCATGTTTTCTTTACATTACATTACATTTTAAAGCAAAATGGATAATCCAAGCAGAGATCCAATAATCTGTCCATCCCTTCACCCATATGTAACCCCCAATCCAGCAACAGTCTTCAACATGACTTCTCTGCCACAGCCCCTCGGCTGTGACTCCCTCCACTCCACTCCCCTCCCTTCTTCCACTCTGACTTCTTTGGCCCCTTTTCAGGCCTTAACCTTTCTTATCCCCTAACCCCGACACCCGCATCCCCAGCAGCTGCTGCTTTACTCCAGCTCCTGTGTCAATGCCTCTGAAGGAAGCCCACCGATCGTGAAGACTTCCTCCGCTACAGGGCTCTTCTCTGTTCCTACTGTTCTACCATCTTCCCTGCCAAGCATGCAGCCTTCCCACTCTCATCTACTCCCTTGCCCACAATCCCATCCTCTAAAATACGCCCTTTGACTCCCTCCTTGAACTTTCCCACTGCCCCCACGTGACTCCTACCACATATAGGACGTCACCACGATAGAAGGAAACGATCAACAAGACCAGCCAAGAAGTTCCCTCACCCACCACTGGCACCTCCTCCATGCTTTCTCCAGTGACTGAATTTCCTGTCTGCCCGCCTCATCTCTAACCAGTATTCACCCGCCTCCTTATCTCCTGCACTCCTGTTCTCAACCCCTCCCTCACCATCTGGTTCATTCTACACTCTGGACTTTCCCCATCCTCGCCCACCTGCATCTCCAACTACCCCGCCTCCCCTTCTCCTTTACATTGATCAAATTCCTTCTACACCCATGATGGCAAGTCCCTCTTCTCCAACCCCATCTTAGGTCCCAACCACTCCACTGAAGCCTCTCTCCTAAACAGCTCTAATGACAGAGTGACAATGCACCACCTGCTGAGATTCATACCAGCCACCTACCATCATACAGTGCACCCCTGGCATGTCAGCATCAGAGACAGTGATGAAGGAGGTGAAAACTCAAACAGAGGCAAGAAATAATAATTAAAAGAGACTCCCAATTAGTCACAAACTGTCAGAAACTTGCCCGACAGGATTGATTATAGATAGCTCATTTCAAATATCCTTCTCCATGCAATCCCTCCAAAAGGGAAAGGGAACAATCTAACAAGCAGCTCGGACACTTAGCAATTCAGAAATCAACAGTGGGCTGAATACCTGCAAAGCTCGAGCCATCTACAAATATCTGCAATATATATTTTCTTGCACATTCCTCTCAAACAGAATCAGTTTTCTTTTTATCCCTTTGACAGTTCTGGCCCAATATAGATGCGTATCATTACCACCCACATGAGCTCTAAAAAGTAATCACAAGATCACTCGTAAATAAAACTGCACAAAGACTGCATCACTAATGAAACTGGTGGGTCATATCCTGGGGTGGGGGGTGGGGGAGGTGGGGGAAACAGCAGCAAAACCCTTAAGAGACAGATGTTTGTCCAATTCACTTAGACTCTGAAGTATAAGATGTATTAAGCCTAACCCTGAGATTTTCTCTTGTTTATTATTGTCTTTTGATTAGAGGCTGAGCATCACTCAGTGATTTTGTGAAAGGAAGCTTTTTCCCTTGAGTTTTGTGGACAAAGTGCAACTGAAGTGTGCTAAATCTGACAGAGAACAAATCCATGAGCTTGTTTCTACCACCATTAAGTGAGTGAACATTCAACTGCTCTAACAGCATGGGGTTCTATGAAACAAAAACATATGCTCCTAGGAATGGCGTTTACTCCCATTTAGTGAGTCTAGGGGCTGTCATGTCTCACACTTGCTTCTGATTTTTCCCTGTTCCCAAAGTCTGCATAAGAAACCCTCCCCACCCACCCCCACCCCCTTCACGTAAGGAGCTCAACAAAACTTCTAAAGCTGGGCTACTCACAGCTTGCTTAGGTTTTCGAGGCCTGTAAAAGCCCCATTGGTGTCTTCTATTGTGCCTGAAATCTCGTTATGGTCCAGGTCCCTGGGGAGAAGACAAAAGAAAGCTCACAATCAATTTCTCAGTCCTGGGCTCGCCATTAAAGAACTAAAGGAAAAAGTTTGGGAACAGCTTACAAAGAGCTTCCCATTCTCTCCTTGCTGTACATCACTGTGACCAGTAAGCCTGGCACTGCAGCAAAGCAGACTTTGTTTGGGCAGAGCCAACTACTTTTATATGACTTTTCTTGCACTAACGAAAGTAACTGATGCTTTCAAATCTGATCCCCTTTGCCACTTTAAAGGGGACCTGCAGTGGATTTTTAAAATCTGGGTTTATGCTCTCTCTCTAATTCTTTGTGCTATATGAAGAAGTCCTGGAGGGGAAAAGTTCCCCTCAAACAAAGAGAAGCTTGTTCTGCCTTTTAAAACAAAAAAAAACAGAGGTCATAAGAATTGTCAGATGCAAGGTCCATTTAGTTGAGTATTGTTTTAAACAGTGGCTAGTACCAAATCCTTTGGAGGAAGGTGTAAGAACCGCACAGTACACAGATGTGGGATAATCTGTGCTCCATGTTAGGTCTCATCTCATCCTGATGTCTAATAGTCAGATATACAGGCTTAAGCCATGAAACATGAGGCTTAATAGACTTTCCAGAATTTTGTTATAATTAGTGTGGTAACTCTGGATTTTCTTGTCATCCACATAAATGTTCAATCCCTTTTTGAATCCTGTTAAATTTTTGGCCTCAACGACTTCCTGTGGCAATGAAGACTTCCACAGTCTAAGGCAGGGGTAGGCAACCTATGGCACGTGTGCCAAAGGCGGCACGCGAGCTGCTTTTCAGTGGCACTCACACTGCCCGGGTCCTGGCCACCGGTCCAGGGGGCTCTGCATTTTAATTTAATTTTAAAAGAAGCTTCTTAAACATTTTAAAAACCTTATTTACTTTACATACAACAATAGTTTAGTTATATATTATAGATTTAGAGAAAGAGACCGTCTAAAAATGTTAAAATGTATTACCGGCACGCGAAACCTTAAATTAGAGTGAATAAATGAAGACTCGGCACACCACTTCTGAAAGGTTGCCAACCCCTAGTCTAAGGTCTTGTCTATACAGAGAAATTTAGTGGCATAATTATACTGTTGTAACTCCCCATGTGGTCATTCTTATTCTTGAATAAAGAGGGCCTTTTTCCAGTTTAATTTTCAGAATGCTCATTAGTTACTGGAGTTACATGGATCTTAATAAAAACAAGCAAACCAGAAACCATCAAAGATTTTTAAAGAATCTCCAGGCAGTAGGGTGCCTTTCAGCAGACAGAACTTTAGAATTTCTAATGTTCTTTTTAAAAATAAAATAAAATAAAAACACACACACTTTTTAGGCCTTTTAACAGGGAAGGCAAAAAACCCACAAAACAACCCCCCACAAATCCATTATTTTCTTTGCACCTTAAAAGATTATTAGAACAGCAATTCTTCAATGGGGTTTCTTTTTCTTTTAATTTGTGCGTTACACATTAACACAAGATATGAGAACAGAAGAATACCATGAAGTGCACACAGCTCGGTACCAAGACTTCCTCAGCCAGGCCAGGACTGATTTTTTGCCACAGGTACCCAAATTAACTGCAGTCTTTGTTGCTAGCAATGATTTCTTGGGCTTTTCAACATGAACTAAGGTTGTGAAAAGAAATGGCCCACGGACACAATGCCCATTTCTCAGCCAGCGTCATTATCAGACCCGAGTCCCACGTCTCAGCGTGACACCGGCCCAGGCAGCGTCATAGTGGCTGTCAGTATGATCTGTGGATAGACCCATGCCAAGCGGATGGCAGAATAACAATGCAGTAGGGCGTGGGCGCAAACAATGCTCCAGTGGCAGTCGGGGAGAGACAAGTGAGAACAGAGAAGAGAGGCAGGGCCTGGGAGACTCGCCACGGTGCACTGCAAGATGTTGGGAGGACAGTGTTCCATAAATTGTGGATTATAAACGTTTCATGTCTTAGGGGCCACGTGTTTTAATTCCTGCCAGTTTAACACTGTACATCAACTAACCCGCCGCCTGCTTGCAACTTAGGTTCTCTTTTCTGGGACACATGAATAAACCCTCTATTCCTGGAGATTTGTCCTGAGGCCAATTCCACCCCATCCAGCCCTGCCACGGTACTTGGGACCACTAGCCTTCTGGCCTCTTCACAGTATGAGAGGAGACAGAGGGAGGTGTTGAGAATGTTTGAGATCTCTGGCACATACTTTTATTGAGTGAGTGTCACAGGGGTTTTTTCTTAAAAAGGGAAAAGAAAATAGCCTGGCTTGTCGCTAGGCTTGTTCTCCTAAAGGAAGCTGAAAGGCTTAGTGTTAAGGGGAGGGGGGGGGGGAAATGTGGTGTTTTTTTTTTCAAATGGACAAAAAAAATAGAGAGCGTGGGTATTCTGGCCTGGCTCTCTTTGTATTCAACTCCTCTTCTCTCCCAGCCCCTGTTGCCAATTTCCTATTGTTTCTGGCTGGCTGAGCCTGAATGCTTGCTGCCTTGTTAATCATTATGCTGTGAGGTCCCAGGCCTGACCTCTGTTTGAATAGCTCCACATTTCAGCAGTTTCACACCCACCAAAGGCTCGTCAACAATAGGCCATAATTAAAGCATGCTCGGGTCTTTTTCACCAGGTGCAGGACCCAATAGCCTTCCTCTTTATTCAATTAGAGCTCACTCTCTCTCCCCTTACACTGGACACAAATGAGGCTCCACATTTGCTGCAAAGGGCACAGATCTACCCATTCCCGCTCCCCTATTTTTTCTTTGGGAAGCCTTTAGTCCCTGCACTGACAGCTGCCTGGGAGAAGGCCCTCTCTGAATGCCAGTGGTTGAAAGGCTTAGGCTTTAAAAAAAAAGAATCACTTTTCAGTCACTTCCTCCCGTGTGAAACTCAATAAAAGAATAAATAAGATGTGTCCAGTACAGTAAGCAGGGAAGGGAAAGCTCCTCTGTTCTGACTTCCTTTTCATTAACCGAAGCATAATGGGGCTCAGTGAAGGGGAATAAAAGTACCACGCTGTATTTCTTTTTAAAAACCAGAATAAAAATCCAATGAACACAACTGGCCTTGAAGGCTGAGCTGTTAAACCCGTCCAAGGGATTTCATGGCAGCGGAGATGAAAGAACCGTGCAGGCCAGATCCTCGGCTGGTGCAAACGGAAGGAGCTGCCCTGAGGACACTGCAACAAGCTGTCCAGGGAAGTGGTGGGTTCTTCCTCTCAAGGCTAGCTGCCTTTCTGGTAGATACGCTTTAGTCCTACACAAATTATTGGACAGCGGTGACATTCCGTGGCTTGTATCACGCATGAGGTCAGACTAGAGGATCTAATGGTCCCGATTGGCCTTAAAATCCAGGAAACTAGGATGATGAATCCATTTACACCAGCTTGAGGATCAGGGCCAGACTGCTCTTTTCCAATGCCCCATTGTTCGATGCCATATACTTTGTTCTGCCCTTGTCTGGTCAACTTGCAGGAATACTCCCTGAAACATACGTCATCAGCTAAACAGGACAGAACAATGACTCGAAGGGTCATTTCCCATGCTATGCCAGGGCACTTTGAAGCTCTCTCTTTATAACATGGCAGTTTATTTTTTTTCCCCGATTGTGTTACAGATAGGGAGTCAAATCGACACAAAGTTTCACAATCAAAAAGGGGCCCTCTTTTCCCCCCAACATCGGGCCCGAGTCTGCTCCCACGAAAGTCAAAGGGAAGATTCCCAGTAACTTTAATGGGATTGGGACTCATAAGAAATGCAGGCTGCCACCATAAAATTGGCTAATCAGGCAATTCTTCTCCATCTCATGCTGACTAGTAAGCATGTCACTTATAATAATAATAATAATTGGAGATACNAGTCTGCTCCCACGAAAGTCAAAGGGAAGATTCCCAGTAACTTTAATGGGATTGGGACTCATAAGAAATGCAGGCTGCCACCATCAAATTGGCTAATCAGGCAATTCTTCTCCATCTCATGCTGACTAGTAAGCATGTCACTTGCAGCATCCATTGTCTTGTCAGTCTTATTGTCTGGGCCGGAGGGTAAGAGCAGCTTTGTGTACGATTCTCCTCCATGTCAGCAAGCCGTCATCTCTCTAGCCCTGACTGAATCGCATTGCTTTTGCCAGTCAGTCAGGCTTTCAGTGTTATTTTAGGATAGATTTTTATATTACATTTATTGGTTAATAAAAGGGGGAAAGGAAAGCATGTAAAAACACTTGGGCGATGGAAAGATTCTTCTTCATGTGTATTGGATTTACAGTGGAACCTAAACTGGTTTCTTAAGATTCTGTCCTTTTATGAGGTGCTTCAACTAACACTGAACCAGATGCACAGCCCCATCGAACTCAAAGGACAGTATGGAAAATGCTGCCCTTAGAGCTCTGCCAGGCCTAAATCTGAAAGGGGAACCACAAAAACATCTAATGAATCTAAAATAGGCCACTCATGAAAAACTTTGCCCCCTGACCAGCAAAGAAATTCATCTTATCCAAGTGCAGAGCTATCAACTAATTCTGAATACTAATAATTTTACTCTGCACTTTTAAAGCTCCTTTCAGGCTAGGATCTGACACAAACATTCACTAGCCCAGGCGCTGATGATAAAGGATACATAGGGATCCCTTCCCTCCTCAACACTGAAATACGGCCACTTCTGGGGTGAAACACAACAGCTGCTTAACAGCGCACTGGAACACTTAGAAGAATTTAAAACTGTAAAGTAAGGAAGAATGCTGCATCCAAATGAAAGTGCAGAGGGAGCTTTGGGGTGTGTGTGTGAGTGTGTGTGTGAGAGAGAGGTTTTTCGCCTTCCTCCGCAGCATGGGGCAAGGGTCGCTTGCTGGAGCATTATCTGCTGCTTGAAGTCATTAAATCATGATTTGGGGACTTCAACAGCTGAGTCAAGGGTGAGAGTTATTTCAGGAGTGGGTGGGTCAACTCTTGTGGCCTGCATCATGCAGGAGGTCAGACTAGATGATCATAATGGTCCCTTCTGATCTTAAGTTCTATGATTCTATGAGAGAAGCAGAGGGAGCAGCCAGGTAACTTACAGAACACGCAGGTTTTTGAGTCCTTTGAAAGCTCCCTCTGCGATATGGTTGATGGAATTGTGGCTGAGTCGCAGTATATGCAGTCCTCCCAGGTCTGCCAAGCTCCCCTCATCCAGTCTGGTTAGGTTGTTATAGGACAATATTCTAAAGAGAAAACCAAACAGAAATCCAATCACTCTACCCGGCATTGCCTGAGCCGCTCTGCAATATCCATGTTATCTCCAGACACATCTATGCCTCACCTGCAGCTCCTATAAAACACAGTTACCGTAGGGAGGCAGAACAGGTTAGTTAGGTGAAAACCAGGGAAGCAGTTTGCAAATATCACCAAGGGGAGAGGGGCATAACAGGGGACCTGGAGCATAACAATGAGGGGCAGATCAGGTAGTGCTAAGTGTAAGTCAATCTCTGGTTATGATTCTATGACACACAGCCATCAGCACCAACCCCAGTTGGGCCCAATCTCTCCTCGCAGCTGGACTCAAAGAGATCAGAGTAGAGACGATCACCCTTCCCCTCCTCGCTTTGAGGCTGCAAGATGCTGGCACCTTGGGAAAGGAGGATTCTGAAATCGATGCAGATTCTTTGCATGGCCCTGGCTGTTGCATCTTCACTCACTTCTGCGAGGGGAGCCCCGGGCGGCGAGGTGTGGGTGTCTCCACCGCTTGCCCAACGCCAGTCGAAAGTGCAGGCCAAAGCAATTGCACCACATAGCAACTCAATGTGTAGCAATGCACATTTTAATATTCCCCCTTTGTGCAAAGTAAAGGTCACCCATCGCAGCCCTCCTCCAGCCCCTCTGCCCTTTATCTCAGAGTGCAAAGCATGCTGGAGATCCCCTAGACTAACAGCAGTGACCAGCACTGGAGGGCTTTCATCCGTCCTCTTCCCATCGCATGTGCTCTGTCTGGCTTTTTTTTAAATACTGCTCCCGTGCCATTTTGTAGCTGGTACTAAAGAAAAGCTAACAGGCAAGCAGTGCAAGGGAGTCGAGGAGGCTCCTTGGACCAGCCAACCGGAGGAAAAGTGGGGGAATGCTGCTAGCAATCAGCAACTCCTCAGGCAATGAATAGCACCACCCTTATGGGAAAATGCTACAGCATTGCCACAAACACCTCAGCACTGCTACTGCAAAGGGGCTGTGACAACTGGCCAATCAAGGACTGATCTGGTGAGGGAATTCCCTGGTGGGATAGCACAGGCAAAGCCATCACTTACTAGCCCAGGGAGCAGAGTGCATGGATGGTTTTAGTCAGATTTCCCCTGGGCTCGGGTACTCCCAGCTGCTGGAGTGGCCCTTTGGGACTGCTGGCAGTTGGGTACAAATCAGAGTAGCCTCTGGGCTGCTCTAAATTGCCCTGGTGACTAAATAAGGCCCAGCATTGGGGCGGGGGTGCACGTTTCCTCCCTGCAAAGGTTTGGCACCGACCCAAGCTGAGCAGGACCAGAAAGTTGGCCCACAGGCTGGGTGACTCAGGAGTTCAAGACCCAATGGAAGTCACCGGAACTTGTGATCCTAAGTCACTTAGGCACCTTTGAAAATCTCACCCATTTTGCTCTGGCCACATACTGAAGCCCTTTGTAATACGGGCAATGAAAACAATCTCTCAACTCTTTCCAAACCTCCAGATTCCTCGTATAGCCCTGCCTCTTAACCAGCCCACTTAAAAATGTGTCTAGGGCACACATGAAAGTCACTGCACAAGCCAAAACCTAAGTCAAAACAGACATATATTCTTAAGCACCGCAAGTGTCATTTACTTGGCAAATGAGCCGTCTGTCTTTTAAATGTGTGAGCAGGAAGGCGTTGGAAGAAATTCAGCAGAGATTAATGAGTTTCAAAAAGGCATAGGACAACATACTTTAGTTTCTAAAGAAGCTGTAGCGTTAGTTATGAAGAACTGGCAGCTGAACAAAATTATGTCCTCACCTGTGATTAAAGAATTTGGCTGAACCCTCCCCCTGACACACACAAAAACCCACTGCTAGAAGTAATCCTAAACCTGGCTAGGGAAGAAAACAGTTCCCTTTGATATTACCCAGAAGGGTTTCTGCTATGATCGGTAAAGGCATGTTCCCTCCAGTTTTTCCTGACGTCACTTGAAGATGGACAGTAGCAAGCTTTAGAATATCTGTGGGTATGGTGCAATCAGCCGGAGAGTTCCAGATGCTCAGCACCTGGTCTTTGGCATGCTCATGTCTCAGCCTCCCGCTCACAGAACAGACTGGTTTACAAAACAGCCCATTTTCCTCCTCAGTACTTTACATTAGCCAGGTTGTGAGAGAAGTAGGCAGGTCTGCACTGCTTGCCCCACATTTCTGTCACTCTACCAGTGAGAAACTATTAGCATTCTGCTTCTGCAGCATGATATTTTGGAACAGCCTGTCTAAATAGCTCTTCTCGGCTGGTGTCAAGCTGGATGTGTGGAGCAGAGAGCAGAGGGAGTGAAGATAATAAGGAAACCAAAAGGGGTAACTGGTACCCTCTTAGACAGCCAGAAGTTCTATTTCTGATCTACATTTGAGTACGTTACATTTTCCCTGACGTTTCATTCCCATGAAATCAACTGTGGATAATGGGCTTCTTTTTTTTTCTCAAAAAGGTCCCAGTCTAGCTCCCCATTTTTATTTGGTGTATTTATACCAGCATTTTAGGTCTGAAATTGGGGGTTTATTCTACTATGTAGATGTCCAAGTACCTGATTTGCTGGCACAATCAAGCATTCAAGACACCTCCATGGTGGCATACGTTTTCCTTTCTTTGACATCTTCTATACCAGTCCAAATGCTTGGGCTGTATTTCCTCCCAACCAGAAGATGGAGACAAACACAAACAACCCTTTATTGGCATCATACTCCCCTTCCCTCCCATGAAAGGGTCTACCCATCTCATGGGCTTCGGGTGAGTCTACAAAAATGTAGACAGAAAACATTCTCTGATAACTGAAAATCAACAGCTTTAACAATAACAAACAAAATCTGAATGATAAGGCCTGAAGCTGTGTCTGCAAAACCCTGTAATATTTTGCAAAGGTATGTGCTAACGTCCAGGTGGCCACCTTACAAATCTAAACCAAATATGGTTCCCCCCACTTTCAGAACCAATCCCATTCAGACCGAGCATGTCTTAATGGCCCTGGCACCTTTTCCTCAGCAGCAATGTAGGCCACTGATCATTTCCTTAATCTCCTTCCAGATCCGTGACTTGGCTGACGACAGTGTTCTCCTTAGTGCAGGATCAATACCCTCTGTGACTCCATATTTGGCAATTCTGCCCAGCTAAAGCTACACTTCCCTAGACATGTCCAGAGAATGAAGACTTCCTTCCCTTTGATTCTTTAGGTTTGAGCAGGACGTGGGTGAGGCAATGTGCTGACTCACAGAGAAGGCCATTGGGCCTCAGCTCTGAAGTCTGGGAAAGTTCTTAGCACCATCCTGAGCTATGAAACACAGCTCTTTATGTCAAGTAGCCTGTGGTTATCAGGCTACATGCCGAGCGTATCGCTGCAGGAGGAAGTACCTTTCAAGGCAGCCAGTCAGACACGTCTGATAAATTAGATGAATTGTTCATGAACATTTTCTCCAGACAATATTTCTTCTCTCATCATCAAAACATTTCTGAATTTGAGATCTAGTATTTCTCAATGGAAAGGGGAACTCCTAAAAATGTTTAGCTTGAGAAGATCTTCTCTAGGAATTATTCTGGGGGCCGTTCTCTGGCCTGTGATAACAGGAGGTCAGACTACATGATCACAATGGTCCCTTCTGGCCATGAATCTCCTAGCAGGATGAGATCTGAAAGCAGGAGCTACAGTTCCATAATAAAACTGAACTTGTCACGTTTTTCTTTTAAAAACAAATCTATATTGTGTTTTCTAACCAGACAGCTTAGCATGTTTAGGGAGTGACTGCTAGTCCTGTCAATATTGCAAGCATCCCAAATGTCTCTCCTTCATCGGAACATTAGCAATGACAGAGATGCCGACATCTCTCCCCCGAGGCCGCATACATTTTTATTTATCAAAGAGATCGTAAATGAAATGTTCACAGCTGGGAATCTCAGGAGAATGAGGCCAACGTGTTTACCTTCCAACAGATGAGCCCTATAGGAAGAGTCATATATAAACAGAAGAGACAAGAGTAAAACACTTCACTTATTGCTTTTGAGGTAGCCAGATGTTAGGTGGTTTAAATGTGATTATTTATTATGTCAACTGTAAAATACAGACTAATAAAGTTTCCTCTGAGCTGTATAGTTGATTCAGTGCAAGAGAACACAAGTCCTGCAATTAGATAACCTAAAAGGAGCTGCAAACTGTGACCTCAATCTGCCTTTTAGTCCCTGTAAACGAATGTATATTGTTTTAGCAGGATCTATTCCTTATGCCCAGCACAAACACCTTTCGAGCAGGTACCGTAATAACTAACAAGGTCGTTATGGCGATCAGGAAGCAACTTACAGCTCGTGCAGCTTCTGACAGAACTTCCAGCTCTCGGGGTTGATGTAGGATATCAAGTTGTTACTGAGGTGAAGCTGGTGGAGAGATGAGAGGCCGTAGAGAGAGCCGCTGTTCACTTGTGTCAGGCTGTTATACTCCAGGTGCCTATGAAGACAAGCAGGGTAAATGACAGACCGTCAGGCAGCACCAGTCACATTTTGATGCCGTTTAGGACTTCCAAAAAGAACTGGGAAACTTTCTATAAAATGTTCACTTTTCTTTTAAGCCCAGTTCTGTACATCTCGACGCACGCCTGCTGAGTATGCGAATACAAGGACATGCAGGAGGAAAAAAAAATGGAGCTATTTAATCATCCTTTGTTCAGATGGGAAAACTGCCTCCCAGACACACTTCACGCCTTCTCCCAGTGTCAAACCAGGAGTTAGTTCCCAGAGCTCTGTTGCAACAAAGGCTAAATGGTATTGCCCAAACTCTTTTATATTCCCCTAAAGAATTGGACAAAGCTAATCATTGTGTATCCACAAGCTTCAAGAAGTCTCTGGCATTGTTGCTTTATCTATCTTAGGGTTTTATACTGCTGCTCACCATCACAGCATTTGAGTGCCTTCCATGTAAAATCAACAGCAAAGTTTACTGGACCTCATGGAGTTTCTGGCACATCTCCCTTTTGGGTTAGGATTTGGGTTTTTTGGGAGGAGCGGGGGGGAGGGGGGTGTCGGGGAATTGATAAGGGTTTGGGAATAAAAGGGCGTTCGAAGTGTGAGTGTCACTTATGCTGGAAAGGGCTTGCAATGTTTCCTAAAGATTTCTAAAGAATACATACATATATTTCAAGAGGATTCTACCATGTACATAAGGCATAAATGGTCAATTTGAAATCTTACTAGAGGAGCTCTGGTTGAGCATGCTGTGGAAGGGGAGTGAGACTGTTGTTAAATCCTTCTGTCCAGCTTCCACTCCAAATCAATTCCATGGATGGTCGCCTAATCACAGTGGTAATGCAAGGAGATCCTGCAACGTGAGGCACGTGGCTATGTCCCCGTGCAGAGCCCCTTGGAGTCAATGGGGCCCTGAGAGGCACACTGCAGGATCAGGGCTTTAGTTTGCACACAAATATACGTGAGGTCTCTGAAATAATCCCTGCCGGAGGAGGTGTACTGAACAGCTGGCTGGCAGCGTTCAGAAGCCAGGGATCTCTGGGACCATATTCTAAGCAGTGTTGGATATATGGGTGTCGTATCTCCACATAGCAGGTGGTGTTTCTCAGGACACTAAATGAGGGTAGCATCCAAGAGACGAGAGCAATGGGAATTTACCTGGAAACAGTAATTTATTCAACTCGTGTAATCCGGTCGGAACCACCAGCCAAACTCAATACACTGACAGGGATACAGGTTGCTGGAGAAAGGGGAAGGGTTATGTGTAGCAGCACCCTGGAATCCAGTGTTCGCCTGGCACAGAAAGAGGCACCAGTAATGGCATTACACCTTCCCTTCCTTTTACAATCGCCTCAAGTAAAGCAGTGTGGAGGTGACAAAGCAGAGCAGAGACTGGGTATCTAGTGGATGAGAGGCAGAACCGAAGATCTCAGAGCACAAACATCCTCCACCTGCTGTTGTGTGACGGCAGGTCATACGTCAAGAGTGCCCACCAGTCCCTGGCAGAACTGTGGGGGAAAGGAGGAGATCACAGGAGAAGTCCACACTGCACAGAGAAAATAAATCTTTCCCCCAACTTACAGAACTTGCATCTTGGCCAGACCCCAGAAGGCCCCGTCGGTCAGTTTGCTTATGTTGTTGCGCTGCAGCTTCAGAATGTCTAAGCTGTCCAATCCATGGAACGTCAGGCCTTCAATCAGGCGGATGCGATTCCGGTTTAACTCCCTAAAATCATCAACACCGTAGAAATGTGTTAAATCCCAGTCCTTTGTCATGAAATCATCTGTGTGACACACAATGGGGGGGAGGAATGCCAACAACGTCTCCATGAACCATTCCCATGAGAGAGCAGAAGGGCATTGGAAACG
>QXTE01000030.1:7624431-7701131 GCA_003942145.1 Platysternon megacephalum | reverse complement strand
TCTTGAGCAAACTCAGGGCTTAAATTCTCAGAGTATTTCCCGGAGCTCCCACCCAACCATTCAGGGCTCGGGGCTTCAGCCCTGCGGATTTGAAAATATTTACCAGAGCTCTGCTCCGGCTGAATTAAAGCCCTGAGGACACTCCAATATAGGGCAATAAGTAAAATGGATGTAGAATAGTATTCCCCTCCCCCATATGCTTTTCACATAAGCCATTTATACTTTTCATCAACTGAGTTCAATCTTCACATTTCATCCGTTCCAACACAGAAGCACCAGTCAAACCCATACAATTAGGGATCAGCATTATATCCTTACAAACCTCTATTTATAAAGGCTTGTAACAGGCCCGTAAAAATTTACTCTGACAAACATATGTCAAGTGTGACCCCAGATGCAAATTTTATTACTAGTTTGGAAGGAAAACCTTCAGTTCCCTTGACAACGTTAGCCTTTTTTCCCTATATTAAGTAAGTAATAAAGNGGAATGCCAACAACGTCTCCATGAACCATTCCCATGAGAGAGCAGAAGGGCATTGGAAACGTGGCCCATTTTCTCTTGAGCAAACTCAGGGCTTAAATTCTCAGAGTATTTCCCGGAGCTCCCACCCAACCATTCAGGGCTCGGGGCTTCAGCCCTGCAGATTTGAAAATATTTACCAGAGCTCTGCTCCGGCTGAATTAAAGCCCTGAGGACACTCCAATATAGGGCAATAAGTAAAATGGATGTAGAATAGTATTCCCCTCCCCCATATGCTTTTCACATAAGCCATTTATAGTTTTCATCAACTGAGTTCAATCTTCACATTTCATCCGTTCCAACACAGAAGCACCAGTCAAACCCATACAATTAGGGATCAGCATTATATCCTTACAAACCTCTATGTATAAAGGCTTGTAACAGGCCCATAAAAATTTACTCTGACAAACATATGTCAAGTGTGACCCCAGATGCAAATTTTATTACTAGTTTGGAAGGAAAACCTTCAGTTCCCTTGACAACATTAGCCTTTTTTCCCTATATTAAGTAAGTAATAAAGAAACAAAAAGGTTTCCGATGAAACCTCCAAAATGTTTTCTTTATTAAGCATTTTTTTAAAACTAAGGAAAGTTTAAATAAAACTTAGGAAAGCCGATTATTTCTGTGCACTATACTCACCAATTGGTGACTTGACTTCACCTATACCAAGGGCATTAGAACAGGCAGTTACAGATCAGGCCAGGAGTTAGATCTAGGCACCAGGGTGAAATGCCAGCCCCACTAAAGTCAGTGGCAAAACTCCCACTGACTTCAACAGGGGCAGGATTTCATCCAGCATGGTGTACTAAGAACAGATGTATAGATTTAAACAGGAAGGTCAAACTTTCATACTACATTCAAGCCTGCCTCCAATTTTGCACCTGCAAAAATGCCTGTGCTCCTACATGGTGTGTATACAGCAGTTACCTGGACACCAGCTTGCTGGGGTGCAAAACCAACCCAGTGGAGGCGCTTTCTCCACTTCCCAGTGGGAGCCAAGGTAGCAGCTGTCACACCAGCATGGGCAATACACAGGGCTGGTTTGTTTGTTTGTTTGGGGGGGGGGGGGGGGGAAGCAGCTGCTTTCTGATTTTTGGGGATTAAAACTCAGCTTTAATACTATTCTAACATCCTTTCTGAGCACGATTAAAAGACTACTTCAGGCTTGCCACTTCCTGCTCTGCAGCATTGCTAGCGATACTACTCAACCATACTTCACCTGAAAAGTTATAGAGGATTAATTCTAAAACTCCAGCTACGCCATCGATACCACTTTGTGTGCAGTTCTATACGGATAGATGTTCATTCCTATATCCATACAGGGGAAAATTAGACTCATTTGAAAACCTTCCTCCTAAGGGGCTTAGGAGCTCAAATACCACTGACTCTCCGTGGAACATGCTCCTAAATAGCTTAGGTGTTCTTCAAAACGTCCTGGTAGATGTTCAGTGCTGAAGGAAACGTGAATCCTGTATGCATCCAAGGGCAAATTTACACCCATGGATGTACGCAGTCAAGCATCTCATAAGCAAGCTTCCCAAGGGACAAGCAAAATGTGGCTGGGTAGTAGGAGTAGTTTTTAACTGAAGCCACGGGCGGTGGGTGAACCCCCCCACTTCAGGGAGGCTAGTCTCCCAGCCCTGCCCCCACCTACTGGAATTCCAAGCCCCTCCACCCCACGGCCAGAGCCTTGGCTGGCCCGCCCCAGCTTCCCTGAGCTGCCTGGCCCCCTGGCCGCCCCGAGCCACCCCAGGCTGCCCCTAGCCACCACAGCCCCTGGCCTGAGCTCCGAGCTCCAGGCCACCAGCCAGCTTCAGGGGAGAGGCAGAGTGAGAGCAGGGCCTCAGGGCAGAGCATGGGCAAGGCCTCCCCTGACCTTCGATACTCACTGACCATGACTAAAGCTTGAACAAAACTAGGCACTTTGGGTTTACTTAATAGGGTGGTGATTTGCCATTTAGAGGTACTGGTTTCAATCTTATCTATGGTCTTTTGTGCAAACAGAGCTTGATCCTAAGCCCATCAAAACTCAGTGAAAAGACTGCAGCGGGCTTTAGATCCAGCCTGTAAAGGGGAAAAGCTAAACTATTCGATTGACTGTTTGCACATAAGGCACATTTATAGATGCACATGTAGATCTCTGCCTATGTAGCTCACGCTGTACCGCAGCCAAGACAATAGCAACGTGTGTGTTAGCTCATCGAAAGTACTATTTTGTCCGCTCAAATATCACTGCACAGTTTAACAACCTTCCTTCATTGCATTTTTATTGCCACATAAAGATACCTGTGTGGTCTCGAAAACATAACGCTGTCACTCAGCTCTTTCTGCCCACTTGCAAAACACATTTTTTCTCCAACCAAAAAATTTTTACTGGCTGCTTTAAGGGAAAGAGATATATTTGATACTGTAAAGAGCTGAGAGGCTGATCAGTTACATTATTTTCATCCAAAAAGAGTGACCTAAATAAATGAATAGGTACGAACCGGACAAACAAACACACACACACACACACACACACCCCCCTCCACTCTCTTAATTTGTTTTATTAGGTGTCGCCAGAGGACTATTAAATATAGCTTATTCCAAGTTTTATAGATGCAGGGTGAGGAAGGGTTACATTTGGTGTGTATGTCCTCAGGGAAATTTTGCCTCCATAAAGTTTGGTTAACCTTAATTAAAGTGCACATTTCTACTCACAGTTGTGTTAGCCTGGGTAACTTGAATGCCTTAACAGGAAGCAGGGTGATCCTGTTTTTACTCAGTCGAAGTGTTAGCAGGGACCGTGACAGACTATCAAAAGCACCAGGCTCCAGGGTGCTGATTCTGTTGCTCCCCAGGTTGCTGTAATAAATCAGCACAGAAAACGTAACGGTTGTGCCAGAGGCCTTCGTTGTTAGTTATCAGCCTTTGCTTGGTCTCCAAACGGGCTGGTGAAATTAGACATTACATTGGAACCGAGCAGGTTTGGGGACAAATAAAACCAAACACGCTTTCCCAAAGCACATTGCCAGCGCCTAGCAACGGAAGGTGCTGAGTGCCCCTTCAGAGATGCTCGGCACCACCTACTCCAATGAAGGAGACAGTCGGTGGGCTCACTGTCAGACCCACAGCATACAGGGGCCATTGCTGTCACCCCATTCTGATGGCACCAGTTCCAAAAATTGATGGCCTCCAGACAGAGGAGTGGGATCAAACCCACAGCATACACACTCCTTATGCACAAACACGGCTTATGAGCAGAACCTGTGGAGGCTGTTTTAAACGTATGCTGAAGCATCACTATTTTGCGCCTTCTAGAAAACACATAACGTAATATCACTGACCACATACACATTAGGATTATGCTATATTTTTCCTGCATGGCTCAAGGGGAGCTCGTTTGGCTCCCACTGACCGCTGGTATGTATGGCTATAAAAACGAGGGTTACCCAACGTCCATTTTAACGTGACTACGTGATCACAAGGAAAACAGCCACTTTTCCCCAGATGCAGGTGTCTGATTTCAGAAGCAAGGCACAGACCTCAAGGTAGATAACCTGTCCGGGATGGTCTAGACTAGGTATGCTTAATCCTGCCTCAGCGTGGGGGTGGACTAGACACCCTCTCTTCCAGCCTTATGTTTCTAGGGTTCCCATTATGGAAGAGCTGTCCCTGCTCTGGATAGTTGTTTTGGCTTCAGGTTTCCATAGCAATGCAGGATGCCCGCACCTGAAGGGCACATGTGCCTTTCTCTGTCACCGTACACCGCTCCCAGTGCAGCTGGCAAAATGACGTCCCTGCATTATTCACAGATACATCAGATAACAAAAAGACAAGGCTGGAGTGGGGTGGGGGTGGGGGAACAGGGACACAACTGGCTGAGTTTTAATTCACTGTTGCATTTAGAACCCACAATTACAATGCTCTATTTGAAATGTTTGTTAGCAACCCTTTTTTTAAAGGCAATTTTAAAGGCCTCCTTTTTGCTGCGGTAACTCGACTAATGCTGTTCTGAACAAGAAGAACTTACAGCTCCTTTATGGGAAGTCCCTGTGGAAAGCAGCTGCTTCGTATTTCCGTGATGTCATTGGAACTCAGGTCCAACGTTTCCAGGGCAACATAAGGCTTCAGTTGACTTGCTTCAATGCTGCGGATCCTGTTGTGATGCCTGAAACAGACAGGATGAGAATTGGAGAGAATCAAGTTTCCTTAAAGAAAAATATATAACCAGAGAGAGCAATTGATTCCATCACTCGCCAATTAGCTTTCCACACTGGTATTTAATGTATTTCTGAAACAACAGTCCAATCAGAAACCAGTGTCAGAGATACATACACTGGCCCCCTGCTGCTTCTCTGGCTAGTCAGACTGTAGTAAATCACAAACATTTGGAGATTTTTCTATTTTGGTACAAGACTTTCTTTGCTAACTACTGAGTCCACTGATGCATTTTCCTTCCAGAGATTTGGGCCCAATTCTGGATCCCTTCCATACCCTTAACACTCCCAAGATAAATGTATTAAGAGAGACTGCAGGATTGGGATTGTCACAGGAATTCTCCCAGTGTCACCTGATGATTTAGCAAATTGCCAACATTCCAACATAACACACACAGGCTGGGATTTTTCAAAGGGAGATAAAGAGACACCCCCAAATCCCAGTGAAAGCCTCTTGGGGTTGTTTGTCTAGTTGTGAGGCCCTTTTGAAAAGTCCCAGCTCTAAGCTACAATTACAATGATTTCTAACACATAGAAACCGTATCCAGGGGCTTGATCCTGCAATCACTTCTTAGCATATTGTTTACTACCCTAGACCAAACAGTGAGCTTAGAATAACTCTCGGCAGTAAGCATTGCACTCAGCAGTGTTTGTAGGATCTGGCCCCTAAGTAATGATTCAAGCCAGCTGCAGTTTCATCAATAGTCTGGAGATTTAACGTTGGAATTGTTTTGCTCACAGAAAGCATTACAAATCACTCACTGGATTTCCACAGCTGTCAAACAACTGAAGAGCTCCAAATCTGTTTGCACCTGGAGAGTTTAGTTTTAAAATAAAAGCTCTCTCTTTTCTTTCTAACTCCTTTTTGGCATGACTCAGAAGGAAGAACAGCAACCAAACTTTAAAACCCCTCTCTCTATATATTGGGCATGAGACAAACAGTAAAGCAGATGACTGACATGAATTTAGATCAGCGTGAACAGTCATTGCTATTACCGGCAAGGCTGAAACAGACAGCTCTAAATAGAGACATTCACAGACACTTGAGAACCTGCTGAATAATAAGAGATAGTAAAGTGATTTAAGACAAAGACTACAGCTTAATCACGCCAGCTACCCTCTAAGTAAAGGGAGAGCGGTGGGGAGCCAGCAGCCAGCCAAAGCATTCTTGAATGCAAAATGGGAACAACTAGGCTCTCCATAGCCAGAGGAATCTCTTTTAAACAAACGCTTGGGATCCAATATTCACATGCAGGGATTTATCTTTGAACATGTCCTCGCCATCTCCCTCTCTCTGTTTCCAGACCTTCCCTGGCTTTTATAAGTCCAGACAAAACCCTTTAACAGAAGCACATTTTCAGTGAACTGAAAATGTTTTTAACGAATGGTGAGGAAAGGTAACTCTCCACAGCACAATGTCCTCTTTCCCTCTCGTTAATCAAAAACGGATTGTTTCTCCACAGATTAAGCTGGTGGTTTAAAGAGACAGTGTGTCAACTTTAAATGAGTCAGTTTCAAACATTCCACTGTCTGATGAATCACCCCTTGGAATATGATAGGCCTGATTCTCATTTATGCCGAGGGTAAAATTATCAAAAGGTGTCTCAATGGTTTGGGAGTCTAAATCTCATTGAAAGCCAGTGGGATTTAGGATCCCAAGTCACTTAGCCACTTTGGAACATTTTATCCTAAGGCCCTTTTTGCACTATCCTGGCCATGAAAAGGGGTCTACCAGTGAGGAAAGCCCCTTTATATGCTGCCAAAGTGGCATAAATAGGCCTTAGAATAAATGAGAGTCAAGCCCTGCGTCCTGACATTTAAAAAAAAAAAATCCTTAAAAACATTTGAAAACTTATTTTTGCTCTCCTTGTTGATATATGTAAAGATCATTTTAGCAAGGAAGAAACAAACTTCGGCCTTCTCATTCCTGCAATGAATTCTACATGAGGGATCCCTGAGCCTGGACGGAGCCCCAGAGGGTATGTCTACACGGCAATAAAAGCCCCACAGCTGGAGCCTGAGTGTCTACACAGCAATTTTTAACCCCGAGCCTGAGCCTCAATCAGCAGACCCGAACCAGCCATGGGTTTTTTAATCCCCCGATACTGTATATTCTGACTGTATAGTCTGATTGTATTCCTAAGGGAAAACAGTGAAATTGACTATGCAAAAGGGGCTGTCACATCCATAAATTAAACACCCGGAAAAAAGAATTTCTCTTACACCAACTGCCCTGTGTTAATAATCTGAATTTGTCACTTCAGCAGGTTCCAGTTTTCAGACAGAAATATGATTTTTCGAGCTGACAGGTTCCCTTTCAAAGGAGTGCAACAACAGGTAATGTTAAAACAAACCGTGGCTAAGAGCCCAATTCAGGAAGCACCTAAGCACATGCCTACCTTTAAGCAACACACTTAAAACCATTTCTGTTCAGCAAAGCATATACTTAAAAGATAAACACATTCTTAAGTACTTTGCTAAATAGGAATGAACTTAAGCGTGCGTTTCAAAGCTGTGCTGAATCAGGGACTGTGCGTTCAACTCTGATGTCAGACCTACTGTTGGAACCACTAGCTGTAAATTACCAGGAATTGTAGATTCATACAAAACAACATCAAGAATCTATAAATTACCTGCTGATTACTAAACACAAAAAGCAGCAACTCTGTAAGGGATCGAAAGCATGAAATGGCTTCAGACATGCAGAGCAGTTTAGAAGTAGAAACAGATGTCATTTTTTGGAATATTAATATTACTGTATGTATATCATGCATCAAAAGCACAATGTCCCAGAGTTTACCACAGGGCCCAGTTTAAGAAAGAAAGGAAAAGGTGAGTGAAGTGTAAGATACTATTTTGGCCTGAGCCATGTTCAAGCAGTTTCCAGGTGACTTCTGTCCATTCAGCTGTTGCTTTTTCTTGTGCTGCAGCTGGTGGATTAAGGGGTGTGCATTATTTCACATAGGAAAGCCAGGCTTCTCTCTCTCTCTCTCTCTCACACACACACACTCACAAAGATGGGCCAACGGTAAGTAATGACTCCCAGCACCACCTCCAGCCAGTTCCAGCTGGGGAACGTCAGACAGCTCGCTGCGAGCGCTGCGCCATCTCAGAACATCGCACTTCAAACAAAACCAGCCCCGATGACTTTTCCTATACACAGCGTGTGATATAAATACAACTTATTCCAAACCTTCACCAGCTTGATTACATTTTCTTTTTCGTGCTTTCAATAGACACCGAAACACTGTTTAACCCTTCCCGTTATTGCTTGGGGCTTTTTTGCTCAGTTTCCTTTGTTACCATTCCCCAGGCAATTTGAAAGCAGAGTAAATTGTGAGGACATTATGCCCCCATCTCTTCCCCTTTGCAATGCCTGGGAAAGAGGGGGGTTTTACTGGGTACCCATTATTTTAACTTCCTAGACTGCACAGGTTACAGATGAAATTTTAATGAAAATACCTGATCAGCCTTGAAACACAAATAAACAGTGCTTCCCGCCCGCCCCCCCCCCCATGTAAACAATTTTACTGTCTCATTTCAGCCATTGTTACCACAAGAGTACAAGATGACTATGTGTTTGTTGTGATGACTATGCTTAATATGAGATCCAGTAATTAGAGCCAGGACTGGCAGCCAAGTCTCTGACCACCTAGCTTCCAGCTCTGGAACTGACTCATGCCTGGGGGAAGTCACTTGACTCTTCTGTACCTACCTTCAGTTTATTCATCTGTCTTGACCAGGATGCTGTGAGGCTAAACTCATTCAGGTCTGTAATGACTGTAAAAGACTTTCACCTGAAGGGTGCTAAATGAGCAAAATATTCTAAGTGCAAAGTAATTCCTACATACTCCGCTACGTTAGCTTTACTAGTCTTCGTACAGCTGTGGAACGTGCCTACGGTATTCCAAACTATTCAGATGAACCTCCCAAACCATCCACTCCCCAACCCAGCCAAAAGCTGAGAACCGGTTTCCAACAAGTAGTGAATACTTCCTTGGCACTCTTCGGCACTGCTCAATTGCTTAAAATTTAAAAAGCAAATGGAATGTTCAAAGGAAACAAAGAGAAGGGTTTGGGGAGGGGGGGTTTGGTTTTTTAAGTGGGGGGAAAGACAGCTGGTGCAAGTTCAAAAGATCACTGCATTTCCAGGAATCCAGGCCTGTGTTTTAGAAGTAAAGTTACACCTTATTCCCCGGGGGTATCCCTAGTGCTAAATGTTTTAGTGACTATTTATTGATAAACAGGCTGGTGAGGCATTTTCCACTGGTACTAATTGAAAGAAAATTCACCTTTCACTGCTACAAAGTTCTTTTTTATACAATAAAGGTGCACTGGCCAATTCAATTTAGGGTGTAGTTTAGGGTGACCAGATAGCAAGTATGAAAAATCAGGACAGAGTGTGGGGGGTAATAGGCACCTATATAAGAAAAATCCCCAAATATCGGGACTGTCCCTATAAAATCAGGACATCTGGTCACCCTAGTGTAGTTAAACCAGTGCAGAAAGTTGTGTGGACTCCCTTATTTAGGATTCAATCTGGCTTATTTCAGTTTAGATTCACTCTATTAGGAACCAGTTTAAGTTAAGCAGAAGAAAGCCACTCTTCAATGGAAAATAAGAGGGTTTGCACCAGTTTAAATCAGTTAAAATGGATTTAAATTAGATCAGTGCAAATTTCTCAAAGAGACGAGGCCTGAGTCGATGCTGTCTGGGCTGTATTAGTGTGCAGTGCAAATGTTTAATGTGAGAGAAGAGTGGAGAGGCGGGGAGAAATCACATGTTTAGCCTTCATCTAGTGTCAGTTTACAGTGCTGGCTGGGCTCTGGGGAGAAAAAACCGAATACAGCAAACCTATTAAACCAACACCTGTTATAAGCATCAAAAATAAAATCAAGCTTCAAAAGAGAGAGAGAGACTTGAGCGAATATGGATTTCAGCTACAGTTCTATTAACGTTCAACACACATTGTCAGAATGTGCATAAAGTGGGAGTTTAGGAACAACTAGAGGGCAGAGAAATCTAGGGATAAAAAGTCAGTTTTTACTCTTGGATAATATTTTCAAAATGGTCAAGTACCAAAGGAGCCAGACCTCCTGGCCAAGGAGAATTATAGGCGCTTGCTACTGAAGGACACCCAAGGGCTGATGTCAGGGAAAGGCCAGGCAAAAAGGGCATGGTCAAGAGTTAGATCAAAGACAGTGTTACATGAGATGGATCAAATATACCGTGACTAACTGATGCCTGGAATTACACGCCATCATTCTGCTCGATCTCTGGCAGCAACCCCCACCCCAATTCCCAGGGAGGTTAGAAGAGGCTGACAGCATTAAGACCTGCTTCCCTTAGAAACATGGGAGAAGATTCATGGCACAGGTCCTCACTGCTGTCACCCCAGACAGAAGTGCCATCTGTTCAGCCCACATTTTCCCTACCTGTCCTATAAGTAGAGCATAAAAGCCACACTTTTTCACTAGCCTCTGCTAGATGGGCAGATTTCTTCACAAGTATGAAGGGGGCCTAAACAACCCATAGCTGTAGATTTGTGCTTTAATTTAGAACAAAAAATTACATTTCTAATAAACACTGTCGTGAAGAAAAGTTTCCACAGGTGAGCTGAATGCAAACCAAATCTGCCATTGCCTTCCTGAGTCTGCAGTCAGGCATCTCTGGTGCCTCAGCTGCTGCTCTTAGCTTTGCCAAATAGTAACAGAGTGAAACTGAAACTATGGTTAGTCTCACTGTGCTATTCAGCACCCTGAGGGCTGCAGAGCATAATGGTCAAGAATAATTCCGGTTTCACATTGCTGCTGCTTGGCATAGCTGTGAACATCAGCAGAGGCAGAGGCTATAGCTAATCACAAGGGAGGAGGTATCCAAAAAACCATGAAGTTGGGTAGAGTAACAGAGACCTTTCATTTCTCCCCTTCCCACAGCAGCCATGATGCTGAAGGAAGCGGGGGGAGAGAGTGACCGAGACACATACCTTCCCCAAGGCTCCCCCTTGCAGACAGGAGGCTTAGAGCAGGGAGGAGAGACAGGTTGCTCACCCTTCCGGCAATGGGAGAGTGGAGGCAGTAGAGTTTCAAATTCATCAGATAACTTAATCAGAGGCTGGTATGAAAACAATGGAGCCCTCAAGCAGGGTAAAGTGACTGCAGCACATTGGTAGAAATCCCAGCTTCCTCCTTCTGCACATGAGCTTTGGGTAGCTGGGAGATGGCCGGGCTTTCACTAAGGCACTATCTCTGGACTTTGATGGTACCTCCACCCTGCCCTGCACCCACCTCTAGATACTATGCGTCCAGGAAGTTTTTCAAGCCCTGGATCGAGTATAATTAGATACGGTGCATTTTCAGTTTGGTTGGATTGCATCGGACTGCTGCAAAAATGAGGAACATGAAAAGCATCTGCCTTCCCCTCCACCACATCTTTAAACCTAATTTAACCTGAATTGTGGGGTTACATTTTCCATCCTCAGAACATTACGGGGCAGAGACCTAGCTGGTGCACATGGCTATAGCTCCACTGAAGTCAGCTGAAGATATGCCCCTGGACAATTATTTTTGGTGTATGTCTGTATCTCTTTAAAGGAAAGAAAAAAGCCTTGAGAAAACTATAAATCAACTCAATGGCAATGGGGGACAGAGGGAGAATGTGTTTAAGTCAGTTCATATGTTCTGAACTATGCAATAAACCAGGAGGATAAAGCTTCTCATGTGACCCTAAAAATATTACTATTCAAAGCTTTGTTCTTTAAAAGTATTTTATTCCAGCAGAACTCCACCGCTTTACTGGAGGCAAAATATTACCCCTGGAATGAAATCAGGTTAGTTCTATGAAGGGAAGCGCATGAGAGATTAACTGATTTGCCGAAGGATGTGCAGAAAGCCTATGGCAGGGTTGGGTAGAGAGCCCAGCGCTTTAGACTCCTAATCCTGTGCTTTAGCCACAAGATCATCCTTCTCCCTGCAAACTTAAATGGCTAAGTATTTATGAATAATAAATATCACTGGTCACGCTATACAAATAATCCTTTGCAGCCCAACTTTGCCGGCAGGTGCGTCTAACTTGCATGCACTACATCAACGTTTCTCAACGACCAGTCTGGGGACTGGTGCCAGTCCCTGAGATCTCCCTGGCACCATTTAATATATGGAGATAGGTCTATCTCATACAACTGGAAAGGACCCTGAAGGGTCATAAGGTCCAGCCCCCTGCCTTCACTAGCAGGACCAAGTACTGATTTTGCCCCAGATCCCTAAGTAGCCCACTTAAGGATTGAACTCACAACCCTGGGTTTAGCAGGCCAATGCTCAAACCACTGAGCTATCCCTCCCCCCAAAATAATAGACAGACAGATCATGAAAGTGCTAGTTCAACTGCCAGTGTATCTTTCTGGAACACTAGAATATCAGGGTTGGAAGGGACCTCAGGAGGTCACCTAGTCCAACCCCCCTGCTCAAAGCAGGACCAATCCCCAGATAGATTTTTACCCCAGTTCCCTAAATAGCCCCCACAAGGAGTGAACTCAACCCTGGGTTTAGCAGGCCAATGCTCAAACCACTGAGCTATCCCTCCCCCCTGCCTTTAGGAAAGCAGCAAGCTGGTCACTGGTATCAAAAAGGTTGAGAAATACTGTGCACATCATGTCACTCTGCACACCACCACCTATAAGGTTTAGACTTTTACCATCAGAACAAATGATACATGTTTGTCAGTAGTCCAACCTCCCCATAATGAACACGTGCTGTATTTATTTAAGGAAACAGGGCCGCTGTCATTTCAGAGCAAAATTGCGTGGGTTATTCTCCGGGCAGGAAGCGAGTATCCATATAAGCAACCCCCACTTTTCTCAGATGTTCTGAATCATCAGTTCCCTGGGGAATTTGGGCAGATTCTCGTGCTGCTGCAGATATAGCCCCAGCTCTGTTCAGGTGGAGATCGCACGCACAACAAGAGTAGACCAGTTGCAAAACGAGCAGCCATTGCACTCTAGGGCCCTGCACAAGTTGTGTCAACCAGCTTCCTAACTAGATAGGACTCGCCAATACTCACACAAGCTGCAATCCCCAGAAGACAAATTGCCTTTCACCGCAGAGGTATTCTACGGCCTCCTCTCTCCCCAGGGCTCCTTCCGGCTTGGACTTTATAATGTGCATAATACAAAAAAGTCCCCCCATTTTCTGTTGGGTTCTTACAGCCATCATGTAATAAGCACAAAGCAAGGAACACAAGTGGTAGATCCACTCAAGCTACATTCAACTTACTACACGTAACCATGGCAGAAGGTCTATTCCAGGGGTGGCCAACCTGTGACTCCGGAGCCACATGCGGCTCTTCAGAGGTTAACATACGGCTCCTTGTACAGGCACCGACTCCGGGGCTGGAGTTACAGGCACCAACTTTCCAATGTGCCGGGGGGTGCTCACTGCTCTGCACCAGGACCTGGCCCCACTCCATTCCTTCCCCCAAGGGCCCCACCCCTTCCCCTGAGTCTGCTGCGCCCTCCCCCCCGAGCCTCCTGCACACCACAAAACAGCTGATCGCGGCGGGCGGGAGGTGCAGGGATGGAGGGTTAGGTGCTGCTGGGCGGTGCTGCTGGCGGGTGGGAGACACTGGGGGCCGGAGCTGACGGGGGGCTGCTGACGTGTTGCTGTGGCTCTTTGGCAATGCACATTGGGTAAATTCTGTCTCCTTCTCGGGCACAGGTTGGCCACCCCTGGTCTATTCTATGCCCTGTACATCCTCTCCACTGACAATGGTACATTGTAGTGATCCCTGAGCAACTGTGCTCACTAGCTTTTGGGTTTTCCTTTGTCAGGCTACGTTCGGCCACCGTGACAGCAGTTGAGGACGGACGTGCGTTAAGTAAACTCTTCCCAGCTATCAGCGGGAGGGTGGGAGGGTGTGAGGAAAGTCACGAAGGACACCCCCAGTTTGGGAGTAAAGTCAGAACACTGCTCACAAAACTCTGGTGAGCTTATTGCATTCCCCGATGAATAATCCAAGGGGGCCACTAGCCAGAAGGTTTATTCTCTTTGCCGAGAGTGGACGTGAGGTTTTGTGCTGAGCAAGAAGAGGGCGGCTGAATCCCCCCCAGAAGTCCTCAGACATATCTTAGAGCAGTTCTGTGGGGGAAACAGAGGCAGACGTGGAAGCTTCAGATTTAACACTTTCTTACTGTGAGCTGTGGATACTTGATGCTTTTGTTAGGAGCAAACAGTCCTCCACAGCCCTCTTGTGCTAACACAAGTGAGCAGGGAGTAGGACAAGCCGTGGTGATGGCACGCACGCCTCTCGTGTGCCACATGCGGCTCTGCAGTGGACGTTTGGGGATGTAGACATATGGATCCATGTGCGCAGGCAGGACACAAGCTAATTCAGCTGCCCCGGAGTAGCCTTGAGGGTTGGAGAATTCCTTCTCCAGCCCTCCCCCACCGCCTCAGCTCCAAAGGACACAGGCTATCTACATGCTGGGGCCAGGTGTAGGGCCTGAGGCAGACACAGCTCTATAATTGAATGCTCTCCATGTGCGGAGGCAGGAAAACTACACTGCTTCGCTGTCCCATTTGGAATGTTGCTTTTGCAACAATAAGGGTGAGATATTTACTCACATCGGCTCACACCCCAATGGTACATTAAATATCACAGACCCTCATCAGTTGGACCCCCTAGTATCATCTGACTTACACTTCATTGGTCAGCGGCATTTTGTACCCATGTCTTGCTGCACTCTGGTAATTCCCCTGTGCATTTCCGAGAGGGGCCTGGACCCCCAAGGATCTGGCAGCTGCTAACTGATGTAAAGAGCAAGTAAAAAACAAATGCCAACCAACCCAAAAATACCCAGGAGGAAGAGCAGGAGACAAGTTCCTTGCTGGGCTGTTGTCCACGGGAGTTTTGGGCACCCAACACTTCAGAAAATTAGGTTGGGGACATTTAGCACCAGGAAGCAGCTGGGGAGATGGGATTTTCCTGGTTGTCCCCTTGCACATAGCCTGGCAGCTGCCTTCAAGTAGAAAGCACATTGGCTATTTTGGCAAGATTATGGAGGGCCAGGGTACGAGCCCCCAACCCCGTTGGAAGGAAGTGCCACACAAACTGTTCCAGGGGAGTCAACGGGTCTACTTGTGTGAGACCCGTGTGACTAAAGGGTTCCTCATCCGGCCCTGCGTGACTTGAAAGAAAGATGATGGGCTGGGGTTTGTTGAGCTGAAGATGGAAAACTCCCCCAGGTGGAAAAGGTTTTGCTCCCACACAACTGAGCTCTCCGCATTACAGGAATCAGAGAAACACAACTCACTACCAAACCACCCCATCTGTCGGATAACCCTTTCCAGCTCATTTCCACAGGCACAGACAGGTTCTTGTCTAAATCCCCACCTCCAGCAGCTAACTAGCTCTGGCTCATCAGCCCCAAGGATGCACGCGCACACATGCGCTTAGAGATTACTTCATTTAAGAGTTGCATTACCTCAGCTTCTGCCATGAGCCAAACAGTTTCACAGGGAGCCTCCAATGTCCAACTGATGACGGGGGGGGCCCACATGTTTTCCCACAGTCAACAGGGCAAACTACCACAGGGGAGGGCACATTTATTCAGCTCACAGCCCCACCGGGTTGCCAACATCTCGACAGGTGGAGTATGTAGCGTTCCCACCAACTTGAAAAGCATGCCTGGTTCTGAGAGGTGATCAGAGAACGCTGCACTACTAGCTTGAAATCATTTGAACATCGGGCTCCAGGAACTGTACACAATTGCTAGGGCTTAAGGCACTGATTGATGAAATAGCTCCGTGAAGGTGGCCGGTAATTATTCTAACACTGCCTTTGTAATGTTCATAATGCTCGACTTTCAAACTAAAGCGCAGGAAATAACGTTAAAATGGCAGAGCCACTGGAAGGCCACACATGGTAATAACGGAACAAATCCCCTTGCGGGAAAAAAAAGTATAGAATTTAATAGACAATAGCCTTTTGATGGAAAACGTTGCCCTACAGAATTACCAGGCCTCTATAGTATTCCATAGATTGGGTTAAAAATTCAGCAGAAAAAGCACCGTTCTCTACAGAACTCAGAGAAATCCTCCTGGTGTCATCTCTAATCAATCTGATAACTTTTCCCATCAGGGCACAGTAACAGACCCAACCAGACTCCAGCCAAATACTCTACACCTTTTTGTTGACCGTCAGCAAATACCTTAGGCTTGGTCTACACTTAGGGTGACCAGACAGCAAATGTGAAAAATCGGGATGGGGGTGGGGGGGGTAATAGGAGCCTATATAAGAAAAAGACCCAAAAATCGGGACTGACCCTATAACATTGGGACATCCGGTCACCCTATCTACACTACACACTTACTTCAGTATAACTACGTCACTCCGGGTGTGAAAAATCCACCCCCCTAAATGACGTAGTTATACTGACCTTAACCCCGCTGTGTAGACAGCACTATGTCGGTAGAAGAGCAGAGGTGGAGTTAATAAGCCGACAGGACAGCTCTCTGCCGTTGGTTTAGAGCATGTTCACCAGCCGCGGCACAGCTGTGCTGATGTAAATCTGCAGTGTAGACCTGCCCTTCATGTTTTATATCTGTCTTTTTCAGTCTCCCGGGCTCTGCCTGCACCTCATTGCATACGATTCCTCTAGCTCAGGGGTCGGCAACCTTTCAGAAGTGGTGTGCTAAGTCTTCATCTGTTTACTCTAATTTAAGGTTTCGTGTGCCGGTAATACATTTTAACGTTTTTACTCCCTGGATCCTTTGCATTTTCAGCATTCATTTAAGTTTTTTTGGCACTTCGACATGTCAGAGCACAAGGTCTTTTCCTGAGCACATTGATACAACTGATGTAGTTTAAAAAAAATGTCCCCCCTGGTTTTGATCTGTATTTATTCACAGCAGACTTTTGATCTAGCCATCATGTGATTTTTGATATCTTTTACAACATACAATTTCCTACGCCTTCGGCATTTGATCCTGCTGCTCCCATTAAGAGAGTAAAACATGTGGGATAGGCAGGATTAGGGTATTAGTCTCAACACAGAGACTGTCTTATCTGCCCCAGCAGATCACAAAACCTGTTACGACATCAAAGCAAATTAAGATGTCTCAAGACAAGGCAGCCTCTGTCACACATGCAACTGTGCCACTAGTTACAGAGCTGTTCCACAAGCACCAGACACTTGTCGCTGTCTTTCAGATACCTTATATATTGTGATTTCAATCCTCTGGTTTCTTTTAAAGTTACACGCTCACAAAGGGTATAGATCTGCTATAGAGGCCACGTAAAATGCCCTTCGTCTTTGGTGAGGGTCACATCTCCACAAACTGCGTGAGCCCAACCCCATGGCACCATCCTATCGGTGGCTTCCAGGTGCAGTTCAAAAGGTTTTGGAAACGATCTACAAAGCTGAGAGACTTCTCCCTGTGACCCTCTTAAGAGGGGCTGGGCTGCTTCTCCCGCTGGTTCCCAAGACTGCTGGTGGGACACCTTGGCCAGAGGCTACTCACCTGTGGAACTTCCTTGGTTTGTCACAGTTTGGCCGGCTTCAGGGCATAGCTTGAGGTGAGGCGGGCAGGTCTAGGTAGCCGCTGGGCTAAAGCAACTGTGCATCTTTGACACAGATGATACTGTTTATAGCTGAAGAGAGTCACCCATGTGCTACGTTGTTGAGGACCACATAGGGGTCCTCCCAGCCTCGCTTTGGGGTGTGATATGAAATTCCCAAGTTCCTCAGAGCTCCTCCTTCAGCAGCTGAGGGTGCAGGGAGTAAGTTAAGGTCTTCCTGGCCCAATTCCCGTCTCTCTTCATGATCCCGTCCTCTTCCATATGGAGAACAGCAGCCTGGGAGAGCCTTTTTGACAGCGTCACTCACTCAAGTCAGAGGACTGGACTTCACATTTCTTTCCCCCACCCTCCTCCCTTTACTGGTTGTATTGCCATTAGTGGTTGTTTCCCCCCCTCAACCTGCCCCTTCCCTTCCCATTGCAACCCCTCCCCATCGCCCTTCTCACTTTTCTCTTTCCCATCTCTCTCTTCCTGCCCCGATCCACTCACCTTTTACTTCAACAATCCCTTCCCTTCCCCCAGTTCAAACCTGAGTGCCCCGTCCCCTGAAAACTCCCATAAAATGAAGGCTTTGTAATATAAATGAAAAATATAAACAAATACATGCAAATAGCCTGGACTGCGCTGATCGGTTTGCTCCTACATCGAATCCCTGTCCCCACTTGTTGTCTTTACTGTAAGCTCCTGGGGGCAGGGACTGTCTCTTCGAATGCGTTTGCCCAGTGCCTAGCAAGAAAGGGGCCCTGATCAGCCCTGGGGCCTTTGGGAACCCACTGTGAGGCCAACAACAATCATCATCATTGTTCTCCTCAAAGACAAAGTGGATTTGTGAAAAGGAGCAGAGCAGGTTGAGAGTTGATAAGAACTAATCCAAGTGAAAAGACAAAACTAATCACCCCCAGGTGATGTTCTGAGCAAAAGGAAGCCACCACATCCCACTCCAAAGCCGGCAAGCCTGCATCCTCCTCTCGATCCTCTCACAGGAGAGCTTTGTAATCCCAGGTCCGATAGGGTAAAGTTTTCAATTGAAAGTCATTGGGCCGTAGGCGCTTTTGAAAACAGTACCCCTAAATCATGACACTTGTTTCGGTTTTACTTTACATACCAAAGCAATGAGCAAATTCGAGAAGCTACGGCCCCCTGTGATTTATTGTCAGAATAGTCAGTGTGTGTGTTTGGGGGCTTGCATTGTTTTGCTTTTGCTCTTCCCTCCTCTGCAGGGATGGGGAGGGGAAAATCAAGGGCAAAGGAGTAACTTTTTAAGCACATACCAAAGGTAAAAGCTCTGCTAGAGATACTGGGACATTAATCCAAACGCTAATTACAAGCAGATTGCTTGAAATCACACACCGTGTCTGCCTGCAAGCTACAGTTTGACTCACTGGCCTAGCACATTTACTAACGTCTTTGATTGGATTACAATAAAAACACGTGGATTTAATGAGGATTCTGTCACCCCGGCTCAGGAACAGGTTGGTACCACAAAATTTTGTCTAGTCTCCTAGGGACTGATGCAGCTCCTGCTGACTCCAGTCAGCCTTGGATCTTGCCCTTGAAGGTGGGAAACGAGTTATTGACAAACATCCCTAAATCAAGGCTCCCGTTAACACTTTAGAAACCCAGAAGATAGGATGCCGGCCGGCTAGTCTGTCCTGACATAACGCACACTCATGCTCTGCTGAAAGGGCTTATCTGTGTTGTCAGCAAGCCCCTGAGGCAGGCAGATAGCCTCTGGGCAGACCTCCCTGGTGAGCTTTCTACAGCCCAGCTGAGACGTTCAGCCTTCAAGAGGAAAAGCGCCTGCCTCGAAGAGCAATGTTCACATTTGTTTTCTTGGCTAATGAAATCGCCCCAAACTGACAAATCCATGCACCCTGCCTTCTAACAACACACTGAAATGGGAAAGGTAAGGGCAAGGATTCTGCAAAAAAGTGGGTCCAAAAGGTTCCGTGAATTCAAAACTAGACCAAACAAAACCAAATCGGTGTTGTACTAACTCAGGCTTATAACAGAGATATGCCTCCATCCACTTCCTAGACACACGACCAGGGAGCGTGGAAGTCACCAGTGCACACTTAACTTGCAACTAATTCAATACAATTGTTCACCTTCTTTAAAAGAAATGTTTACTTCTTCGGTTCCTCTTATTTTGAAAAGGAAGTAGGTTAATTGTTTCAAGATTATGGCTTGGAGAAATCCCTAAGTTCAACATGACCAAGGAGTGTTTCTAGCTAGTGGTACCCTACTGATTTCAGAAAGAAAGACCTTCTTTCGCTTACACTGACGTTAACAGTCACTCCATTCAGCAATTTCATCAGTGCAATCTATGTACTACAATAAATGGGATTGTGGAGACAGGTTATTCTTTTAAGCCTGAGCGGCATTACTCCTATCTATCTATCTATATATATATAGAGAGAGAGAGCGGGGGTTGGCTTATCAACAGGTCTACACCAAAATTCGACAATTTTAAGCTTTATTGAATTATTTAATTGAATATCTAGTACATTGTCGTTTTGTTTACCTGGAGTGTTCGCAGGCACGGAGCCCCTCAGCTCCCAGTGGCCGCGGTTCACCGTTCCCAGCCAATGGGAGCTGCGGCATGGGCCGAGGGACATGCTGGCCGCCACTTCCCGCAGCTCCCATTAGCTGGGAACGGCGAACCGCGGTCACTGGGACCTGAGGGGCTCCATGTCTGCCAACGGTCCAGGTAAACAAAACATCTCGGCCCGCTAGCGGCTTACCCTGATGGGCCGGGAGCCTGAAATATAGGGTCGGCTTATGAAAGGGTCACACAGTTTTTGCTATTTTTACCTATCCATCTGGGGGGGCGGCGGGGGGGGGGGCGGCTTATAAACGAACGGGCCAATGAACGAGTATATACGGTATATATTTTAGATTTACTCCTAAATGCTCAGATCTTTTANTCACATCCTGCAATCCTAAAGTAGACTGTTTGCTAGAACTATATACACCGATAGAAGTTAAAGATCTTTTGTAAAAGGCAGGAACCACACAAAGTATTTATCTAGACAGCATTTAATCTGCTTTCATTGCTCTCACTCCCCCTAGAACAAACTAGTTTAGAGCTACCTCAGTCTCAAACTGGCAATTTGAATGTGCTAAAAGACAACAAAAAAAGCAGCTTTTGGTTTAACTCAACAGCTATTTATGGTTTAAATCTGTCCAACCGTTGAGCAACTAACACAAGAATTCTCTTTGTAGTGATGTGTTTTACTTGATATTTGCCATTATATTAGACAGACAACGTATTGGCAGTTATTAATTGTAGTAAGTTTTGGCTACCCCAAGATCCAAGTATGAGGTTATTTTTACCAGAAGACCATGACTACAAACTACTCCTACAATTAATCTTTGTCTGATTTGCAAGGGAAAGAATCTGGAAGACATCCTGTGCAATGTCATCATGGACAAATAACTTGCACTTCTGCAGAGCACCTACCTTTTGAGCATCTGGAAGTACTTCATAAACATTCATGAATTAATTCTACCCTGAAATAGAGGTAGATACTATCCTCACTTCACAGACGGGGGACACTGAGGCTCAGTTAAGTGGCCTGGTCCTAGGTCACAGCGAGTATGTATTGTAGCAAGGAAAACAACTCCAGTGTCCTGACTCCAATCTTATGCTTTACCCCACAAGACCATCATCCCTCCATCCAAAACAAGAAGGAAGCTAACCTGGCCTGCATTGTAAGGCCCTGCACTGAGATTAGACCTAGTCCAACATAAAATAAATAGCCTACTCAAAATGGTTTTCCATTTGCAGAAAACGAAGTTCCCATTGTTCTATACGATGGTGATCCTCCCCGTAGAAGAGGAGCATTCACCATAAAAATTTACTCGAGCAACATTAAGAGTTAAACAGAACTCCAGGAAACACCCCCATCTCAGTCTCTCCCCTTCTAGCCTGCACATCACTTTAAGTTTGTCCAGATTTCTTTCTGCTGCTCTGTTTGCCGAGCCTCAGGAAGATCTGTTTCACTGCTGCTGCTTTTCTAAAAAGGAAGGATTACTCATTTCCCTGGAATAGACTCAGCTCCTTTGCCGTTTCCATGTGTCCGTGTTATATTTACAGTCTTGAAGAGGACATGCAAATGATCAGAACGGTTCCAACAACCAAACAGAAAAGTCAAAACAGCGTCTCTTCCCGTGGTGTCTGGGAGAACATGATTAATGACAACTTCCTCTACTGGGAAAGGCTCTTGCAATCGTTGGCCTGAACAACCAGCAGACTTTACACACCAGATTCCTAGTATGAACTCCGAATAAAACAAACAGAAGAGGTGGGTTTAAGAATATATTATGTTACTCCTGTAAGAAGTGTGCATAATAAACAGCCTGATTTTCCTACATTCATTTTTATTAGTCTTTAAACGTTGATGAAGCAAAAATAAGTGGAGTGAGACAGACTATACGGATAGGATCAAACCCGGCAGTCCATACAGAAGCAACTCTCCCTCCCCCAATGAGATGGGGGAGAGGGCGGAACCATCTGAATAAAGGCTACAGAATTGGCCCTCAGTCACTGAGCCCAGTTTGGAACTGGGTATAAATCCAGTCATTTCAATGGCACCTCATGCACTTACCCAAGGCAAATTATTATGCAACATGGTCCCCAGTATTGCATTCTGAGATGCAGGGGCAGAGTCCTGCATGTCTGTTGAGTCCGGTAACTTCAACTGGACTCTGGGTGCATGCAGGGGCCCACCCGCATGAATAAGATCAGGGCCCAAAGAAGTTGCCCCTTAACGAGGATAATTGTTCTCCCAGCTGTTTTGGGGGGAGAGCACTAGAAGGCCAGTGCAACCATGGATACAGAAGCAACGTGTTTAAAAGTTCAGAGGTAAACTGAAATCATGAACCTTTAGCAGAGAAACAGAGAAAGAAATGGAACTTTAGAGTGACACTAGTACAGGAATTGTCTCAGCAACAATAGTCACAGGGAGAAGCCGCAGGTTTTAGGATAGTGGAATGCGTCACTGTCCTGTGCACATCTGGCCTTCTCATCACTCAGACAGCAGATGTACAGACTTAAATCTACCCCCAATGCAAGAGCTATTTCTGTGTGTAACTCAGAGTTTGGCTGGGAAGCAACAAGGCCACTTCTGTTCCTATGTCAGTGCAATCCCTTTGCATTTCAAAAGCGGGGGGAGGTTCTCGTCAGCTGCTCTTTATTAAACTGGAAGAAATACAAACTGTTCCTCCTGTGAATAGATTTCTCTTTAGAGCTATCCTCAAAAGGAAATCAAAATCTCTGGGCTGCAGAAGGATCACAACAAAGGCATATGGATACTCTTTGCCCAACACATGCAAATCATGGGTCTGATCCAAAGCCCACTGAGGACAATGGAAACACTGCCCCCTCCCCGACTTCAATGGGCTTTGAATCAGGCCATATGAGAGAATATTAAATTCTCTAAGGATTTCGTTTATCTGTTGTAGTGTTACTTTTAAGCAGTGCCAGAAACAAAATCTTTCCTCTTCATTGTTCTTGACACAACATTGGGTCCTTTTGAGCTGCCCATGCCAGAACCTAGAAGTCATGGCCTCAAACTTCACATCTGAAGAAGTCATGGGATCTTGTAACTACCACTTCTTGCAGGCAGAAGCTCTAAAAGTTCCTGCACTAATGGGTCCATTTTCTTGTTATACTGGTATGGTGTGTGTCATGTTTAAGGCTGCCATCCATGGTTAAGTTTGAGAAGATGAAGGCCACAGTGTCAGGAATACTTTTATCAGTCCTGGTTTTGATTTTTGGCATCTAGGATCTCAGATTATGCCAGAGAGTCCAGGGTTAGTCAAATCAGGTCCTCCACCCCCCAAAAGAGTCCAGTACTGGGTGCCAACATCATCACTGGGCAAGCATATCCCGTGGGAAAAGACATTTTCCTCTGCAGAACGAGGGAATTACTCCGATTACATCATTTAAAAAAATGGATGAAAAACTCACTTCTGATTTTACAGTCTCTAATGAACTAGAGGGGGATGGCAGGCGAAGTGCAAAAAGACCTAGCTTTGTACAAGAGCAGGACCAAATGGTTTTAAATGATTTTCCAGTACTCTCATTTGAGAAAATGTAATTCATTGCAAAACAGAAAACGCTAAGGAGTAAGTCTCGTATGGTCAATCTTTGAGTCTGAGGTTTAAAAGAGAGGTTAGAGATGTAGCCTCTACTTAACCTGTTTTGTTGGGAAGAATTTTAGATTTCAATCTGATCTGCCTTTAATTAGTTAAAAGGCATTTTGTCATCCAGAGCTTTAAAGTTTTAGTTAAGGCTATAATGGAGAATGCAGGCAACTACTCTGTTGTACACTTAATAGTTTTTCATTTTTAATATAATTCATTCAGCTACCTAAGAAATATATTCTTTCATGGTAAAATTATCTTAATGTTGCAAAGCAAACACAAACTCAGGGATTTAAACTGTTGAGAGATGATTCTATACAAGCAAATGATGATGTTGGGGGGGGAGAATTCTGAGAAAATTACAAGCAATAGTAAGTTGAAAGCAGTAGTTATTTTCTGACTTTTGACATACACAAAGAACTTTGGTCATCCAAATTTATCTTTATTTCTCAATTATGAGTACAAAGCTGCTGGCAGTGATGAAGACTGAGCTGACAGAGTTTTCCCCCATATTCTGGCTTTCTAATTATTTGATCATTCTTTTTTACCCATGGAAAGATGACTTGCAGATTGTAAACTCTTCGTCACAGCTGCCTAATGAGTCATGATTTGACTAATTTTAGAATGTATGCTCTCCAGGGCAAAGTCTGTGTCATCTGTTACGCTTGAACTCCTGTGTAGCTGTCTGTACCCATCTGCTGCCTCTTGTTTTACACTTAGATTGGAAGCTCTTTGAGGCAGGGAACGTCTTTTTGTTCTGTGTTTGTACAGCACCTAGCACAACGGGGTCCTGGTTCACGATAAGGCTCTAGGATCTACCATGATGCAAACAACTCAAAAAGAGCAAAAAAATTGGGCTTGTGTGCTGGATTTTTTCCTTCTTTATGATGTATAAAGGCAAAGGGGTTTTCTTTTTAAGCGTTTTTTTCCTGCTTGGTTTTTGCCATAAGAAACGTGTCTTATATGCACTGGATGACGGCAGGATTAGTGGAATGAGTCACAAGAGTCAAGAGAAAGTTGAACAATGGAGAGGGGAAAGAGGTTTAGTCACACTGTTAAAAATTCTGTATGTTAACTCAGTAGCAAATTAACAACTGGAATAATAAATGTTTGCTAAAGATTCATCACCCTCCCCCGTCAGTTAAGGTTAGAGCTCACAATATACAACTCTTGAGACCTCTCAGAGTATGTCTACCCTGCACACTAAGCACGGGCACTGACTCAGCCCAATCCCCACTTCCATCCACACACAAATCAGTCTGACTCAGGTCAGCAAGCACTCAGGACCCAGATCCTAGGAACCTGCTAGGGGGAGGGGTCAGAACCCGAGTTCCGCTGATATTCAGGTCCAAGACCTGTCATTTTGCAGTGTAGACACAGGTCAAGCTGCAGATCTAAGTCAGAAGGTCTGTGCAGTGCAGCATGGACGTGATAACACAGCTGTGAGACCAGGGTGCAGCAACTGTAAACCTAGGTTTACAATGCAGTATGGATTTGGGAACACTGAGTCCAGAAGCCTGGGTCCCACAGACCCAAGTTTACAATGCAGTGTGGACACACCCTAAGAGGTATCTAGTGAAAACAGGAAGACCAGACTTCCATTTATCCAGGTACTTACATAGCTCCATCACAACAGTATCTGAGCGTCTCGCAAACATTAATTCATTTATCTTCACAGAGCCCCAGAAAGTAGGGAAATGGTGTTATCCCTGTTCACAGATGGGGGAAACTGAGGTACCAAGATTAAATGACTTGCCTAAGGTCACCCCTGGGAGTCTGTGACAGAGCCAGGAATTGAACGCAAGGTTCTTAACACCCAGCGCCTTACCCACAAGGCCATCCTTCCTCGCCTTAGCTAGCAAAGCTAAGTAGTGTCAGAATCATTTGCCTAAATTATTATTAAGTATTTGTATTATCATAGCACCTAGGAGCCCTAGGCATAGACCAGAACCTCATTGTGTTAGGCGCTCAGTGACATCAAGTACTCAGAAGAGCTGAATAAAATGAAAGAATTTTGGAAATTTTTTATTAAGTGATTACGTTTGGCTCCAGCAAACAGGATAGTGCAGTGCTTGCTTGCACCACTTCTGTTAAAGCAGCAGCGCATATTCGCCCCCTAAAGTTTAGGTGACATTAGAAACAAGTATTTGATTTTACAAATTGCATGACAAGACAGCAGAGAAGCAGGCAGTAAAAATGGTGTTAATATAACCTTTGCCACTTTCATACGTATTCAGCTAAGACAGAAAGAGAACAGGAGCTGCGGGGAGAGGGGGGGGAATAATACTTCAATATTCTTCCAATTAATCCATGATGGAGATTTCTGATAGTAGAGGGTTCTTTAATCTAGAAGAGAGAGGCATAACAAGTTCCAAAGGCTGGAAGCTGAAGCCAGACAAATTCAGACTGGAAATAAAGACACACATTTTTAGCAATAAGGGTAATTAACCATTAGAACAGCTTATCGAGGGATATGGTGGATTCTCCGTCCCTCTGAGACTTTAAATCAAGACTGGACGTCTTTCTAAAAGATATGCTCTGGCTCAAACAGAAGTTATGGGCTTGATGCAGAAGTTATTGGGTGAGGTTCTCTGGCCTGCGCTATACAGGAGGTCAGATCAAACTGTTGTAACGGTCCCCTCTGGCCTTACAAATCTATGAATCTTTTCACTATGAACCTTAGTGACTGTCTTGGTGCTCAGAGACACTCTTGAATGAGCAGGGCATTTCACAGGTCTAGTTTTTCCCCCACCAATCCCAATTGCCAATTATTTGCCCTCCTTTATTCGGAGCTTTATTTTATGGGATATATCTTGACCATGGTACAGCAGATAGTTTACCTTCCTCTATTAGGCCTCTCTGTTTAATTACAGTTTAAGATGAATTGATCTTTCCATTAATGAGCCTGTAAAGCAAATTGATTTTTCAAGAAAGTTTTATGCTCAGTTTGGCAGCAGAGAAATCCGAGTGATGTCCCTTCACTCGTCAATGCAGTGTAGAGCACTGCTGCGTCCTTTATGAACCAGCTAATCCTATTTTCCACTCTTTTGCTCCAAAAAATCCTCGCTCTGGTTTCCTTGTCCTCCGTGCTTACTCTGAGCAAGGTCGAGGGGCCAGATTAGCTCAAACAGCTTTATTTTTGTCAACAGACAGCTGAATGGTCCGGGTCACGGCCCACTTCTGTTTCGAGACATTTAGGGTTTTAGATGAGTTACAGTGGAAAAAATGAAAGTTATTTTAATGTATTTAATCTGTGAGCCTCCTTGATTCTTAGCCAACTGAGGATGAATATAACCACCATAGGCAGTGCCACAGTAGTACACTACATTTACTGCACTTGTTTAAGCCCTTATTTTCAGGCTATCCATCTGTACTCGTATGGCCCCCCATCACGGTCTTACATTAAAGATTGTGAGGTGTTCAGGTATTTATCCTCACAACACCCCTGTGAGGCAGGCACATACTATTACTCCCAGTGTACAGATGGGGGAACTGAAGCAGAGAGAGACTCAAGGTATGTCTTCGCTACCCGCCGAATTGGCAGGCAGCAATCGATCCAGCGGGGGTCGATTTATCGCGACGCGATAAATCGACCCCCGAGCGCTCTCCCGTCGACTCCTGAACTCCAGCTCGGCAAGGGGAGCGGCAGCAGTCGACTCACTACGGTGAAGACACCACAGTAAGTCGATCTAAGTACGTCGACTTCAGCTACGTTATTCACATCGCTGAAGTTGCATAACTTAGATCGATCGCTCCCCCCCAGTGTAGACCAGGGCTAAGTGACTTGCCCGGGTCACACAAGACTTTTTAGTCTGTGGCAGAGGAGGGAACTGATCTGGGGGGGGGGGGGGTCTACCTCAGCCCAGATTAGCACTGTAACCATGGGACCACCCTTCCTCTCAGCCAATCCGAACTTTCCAGAAAAATCATCATCTGTGCTAACAAGCATGAGATATTTCAGCCATGGCATGGGGTGGGCTTCTATTTGCGAACATCATTCTGTTAGGCTGTTTTGAGTTTCTGAGGGAAAATTCTGCCTATTCTTTCTTTGCACTCCAGTACCTCAAAAATGGTTTTGTTCTAGACCGTCGGTCTCAACATCCAGTGTATCCACAGTGAGTTCTGTGTTCTCTATCAGTCGTCCCCCGCCCCGTGACTTCATCAAAAGGACTCACCCCCATGCTAAAAACTAGCTCTGTCACACAGCCATGTACCCTCATCTCACACAGAGAAACATCAAGTAAAAGCCTGAGGCAAAAGGTCTTACACAGGGACCAGAGAGTTAACACACTCGGTTATAGCAGAACGTTGGCCAGGGCATTCCACAGCCAGCCTGCCATCACCTCCCAACATTCAAATCTAGGAACTGTGGCGGGAATTACGGGACAGATTCTGCTCTCAGTTACTCCAATGTCATTTCAGTATTAGTTCAGACCTATATCAGACTCTGGCCCTAAAAGCTGACTTTTCTGGCTCTGGAGTTATAATGTAACAGATGTTTGCACTTAATGTCTGGTGCTGTCTTTATTTGGTAACTCACAGAGAGATATTTTCCCCCCACCCTATTCTATTAAAAGCTTTACCAAGTCCCTTATGTTTGCTGTTGTTGGAGATGAACTGCTTTGGCGACATTTTCGAAGTGCAAGACAAATGAATTGGCTGTTCTATGAATAATTAAACCATATTACAATTTATCTTCACCACCACAATTATGGGCATCACTGATTTGTTGCATGTGATTTATTTGTATCACTGCTACCAGCCTGCAATACCTGAAGGTTTGCAGCATGGTTTCAGAATCATCCTGTCAATAAAAGCTTTTCATGTAATCCCACGGGTCACAAGGGGACACGGTAACATGAACACCACAGGTCCCTAGGGGATGGTTCTCAATGAACTACAGCCCTCTCTGTAGGCCGGTGAAGTTCAGGTTTGTCACAAAGGAGAGATATGCTGCGATTAAAGTTAGGGTTGCAAAGCCAAAAGTTAGGAAATGCCAGTATTAAGGCTACCCTAAGACTAATTAACTACACATTTAAATAATGATATAGAAGTCCAGTGGGGAAAAAAAGCTATGTGATTGAATAATGTTTCATAGTGCACACACACAAGGGACAACCTTCATTCAGACCTTTGCTAACTTTCCAGTGCTTGATTCTGCCAGAGCAGCGGTTCTCAACCTGCAGCCCACATGCAGCCCAATTAGCACACAGCTGTAGCCCAGATCAGCTGTGTGCTAAAGGCCACGGGCTCCCAAATAGAAGGCTCAAGGTCCCGGCAGCCAGTGGGTTCTGGGCGGGCTGCTGCATGGCAGGCTCTGGGTCCTGGCCGCCCCCCGGCCCTGCACTGCGGGGTCCGGGGTCAGGGTCCCTACCCCATGCCTGACTCTCCACTCCTGGCCCCATTTTGGGAAGGGGTCTCTGGCTGGAGGGCGCTGGGCATAGGGTTGGTGGGGAGGATTAGGTGGAGGGCACTGTGGTTCTCAACTTGTGGCCCAGGTAATACTTTGTGGGCCGCATATCCAACCAACAATGATAAATAGGTTGAGAACCACTGTGCTAGGGTAATAAAAGGGGTTCCATCCTTTTATCCTGTCCCACCTAGTCCTGTTTGCACCCACGCTCACATTTCTAAAAGATGCCAAGTACCAGCCTGGATAAACCTTCCTGAGGCAGAAGACTGTAACAGGTCCAGCAGAAATAGTCCACATCAGAAGAAAACAGAGAGAAAGCTGTCCTTGGTGCCCATCCTGTACCAAGTGAGAAGCCAGCCAGATAAACTTAACAAGCCTGTGTAAACTATCAAAGATTTGGGATGAGGTCCTTCAAGAAAACATACTGATGGGATAGACACATACGGGGGCAAAGTTCATTCTAATGATTTCAAGTTCTGCCATGAAGTACATAGGCCAAGACTGTCAGAGGTGACAAGTGATTCCGGGTGCTCAATCTGAGACACGTGAGGAACCTGATTTTCAGAAAGTGCTGAGCCTGCCCTCTGGAAATTGGGTTGGGCACCAAAATCTGGAGACACCCAAAATCAGGAGTCACTTTTATAAATTCTTGGTCATGGGCAGTTTTACCCACTGCTTTAGTTCTGTGGTGAGTTTCTTAGCGATGTTCACAGGGTTAAGGGTGGTTATAGTCTCCTGCTCCCCCACTCCCCCAAATTCAGGCAGGGAGAGAGGTACAGATTAGCTGCTTAATCCATTCAAAAGGGTTGTTAGAATGACAGTACTGCTCTTATAATACATTCATGTGCTTCTGGAAAATACTTAGACTGATGCAATGCACAATCTACTTGAGAGGTTTCTGAGGTAAACACACTTCAAACATTTGTAAACATTTAAAAAAACAGGAATATATTTATTTTTCTTTAAAAGAAGGGATACGCTGCTGTGCCACACACTTAAGCGTAATCCAGTTTCTCTCTTACAGGACAAAATGACCATCTTAATTCTGAATTTTCACTCTGGGTTTGACCTGTGCAGCATTCCCAATTATAGATTTACAGATTTTAAGACTAGAAGAGACCACTATGAACATCTAGTCCAGGGGTCTCAAACACGCGGCCCGCGGGCCGCATGTGGCCCGCAGGGCTATCGCATGCGGCCCGCGAGCTCCTCCCGGCCCCCCCGCCCTCCCCCCCCCACGTTTACCTGGCCGACCAGCACCGGGGGCAGGGCAGGCTCCCTGCTTGCTTGCCCGGCTCCCTGCTTGCTTGCCCTGCCGCCACGTCGCACCAGGAAGCAGCTGGAACCTGGGGGAGGAGGGGCGCAGGGGTGTGTGTGGCTGTTGCTTCAGGCACCGTCCCCAGCAGCTCCCATTGGCCACAGTTTCCCATTCCCGGCCAATGGGAACTGCTGGGGGCGGTGCCTGAAGCAACAGCCACACACACCCCTGNCCCCGACACACCCCACACCCCGACACCCTGCCCTGAGCCCCCTGCTGCACCCTGCACCCCCTGCCCTGAACACACGCCACACCCCACACCCCTGCCCTGAGCCCCCTGCTGCACCCGACCCCCTGCCCTGAACCCCCGCCACACCCCGACCCCCTGCTCTGAGCCCCCACCGCACCCCACACCCCTCCTGTGCCCCCTGGGGGCAGGGAGGGGGCAGAGTTGGGGTGGGGATTTCGGGGAAGGGGTTGGAATGGGGGCAGGGAAGGGGTGGGAAGAGGCGGGGCAGGGGCGGGGCCTCATGGAAGGGGTGGAGTGGGGGCGGGGCCGAGGGCGGCAGGTGAGGAAGGTGTCAGTAAATGCGGCCCTCGGCCCAATGTACTAGTCCTCATGTGGCCCTCGAGGTCATTTGAGTTTGAGACCCCTGATCTAGTCTGACTTCCTACATAACACCGGCCAATGAATTTAATCCAGTAATTCCTCCATGAAGTCCAATAATTTGTGGTTGAGCTAAAGCATCTCTTTCACTTAAAGATTCCAAGTGATGGAGAATGTCTCTCTTCCCTTGGTAATCTATTCTAATGGTTAATCAACCGGTTAGTAACGTCAATTAACACAGGTCATTTTAAACATCGTTTTAGATCATTTATTGCCTGTGATAAAAACTTAAAATGAAATGCGACTGCCTGCAGGATTCTCCTAAACGGACTAAACAATAAGATCCTTATTGCAGAGAGGCAGCATAACTCCAACTATTGGGAGTAATTTATGTATGGCAGCTGAGGAAAGCTGGCAATTTATATGCAAACTTTCAATCCACAACTTCTGAGGTATAAGCCAGACAGCACCCTTCTCATGCTTCCAGTAACCAGAAATGATTGCTGACCCATTTCGTTGAAGGTCTCTACAGATCCAGGACTGGTGGTAACAGAAGAGTGCTTTGCCCCTACATAGGATGTGCAAAAGTGCACTAAAGCCGAATACTAGATTTTAGTATCCACATCTCAAAGGAACCATATCTCAAATAAAAACTAAACTCACCTCATGCCAAAAAGAGAGAGATGTGGCTGCCAATTTTAAGCTAAGTTACTCAAACTGAATTGAGACCGGGAGGAAGCTCTTCTGCTTTACATATTTTTACACAGCCTAATGGAAGGGCAGGAACAGAGCCAACTTGGTTCACTTTATTCTGCACTTGCTTTAAGTAATACAAATGTAATTTTTGTCAGCAGCGCAAGGTTGCGTCAAAGCCTTCACAGTTGCCTAGGTCCTGGAGGGGAAATCACCTAGTGGTACGGACACTGGTGGAAAAGGCAGAGCAGCAGCTAATGTGAAGGGGAAGAGATACACACCAGTGTTTACAAATGCAAGGTAATGCACAATGGAAGCTACTGCTCATGAACATCGCTGGTTCTACATTAACTGTAATCATCTGAGAGTCATTGTGGGCAACTCAGTGAAAATATCTGTTCCATACACACCACAGGCAAAAAGAAGCCCAAATCTTAAGGCGTCTACAGAACTCACAGAATCACAGATTCATAGAGTCCAAGACCAGAAGGAACCACTGGGATCACCTAGACTGACCTCCTGTATTACACAGGCCACAGAACTTCCCCAAAGTAATTCCTAGAGCACATCTTTTAGATAGGATAGGAAATAACATTGATAACATTATAATGCCATTATAACAAGTTATCTCCCATCCCTACCTGAAACCCTCTGTTCAGTTCTGGTCCAATAAACGGAAGAGATCCACAGATGACCAATGAAAAGGATTAGAGGCCTAGAAAGACTTTGGCCCCGTCCAGACTACCCGCCCGGATCGGCGGGTAGCCATCGAAGTATCGGGGATCGATCTATCGCGTCTCGTCTGGACGCGATAGATCGATCCCCGAACGCGCTACTTCGAACTCCGGTACTCCTGCAGGGCGAGCGGAGTACCGGAGTTCGAAGTAGGAGCCGCGAACTTCGATCGCGGCGCCGCGCGGACGCGAGGTAAGTCGCGTTAGTTCGAACTAAGGTACTTCGACTTCAGCTACGCTATTCGCGTAGCTGAAGTCGAAGTACCTTAGTTCGATCCCGCCCCTAGTGTGGACCAGCCCTTTCATGAGAACAGAGATTAAAATACAGTATAAAGAGTCCCACTCTTTTTTTAAAGAGGAGTGAACATGATACAGGAATAGAAAATAATGAATTGTACAGAGAAGATAAAATCAGGTGCTTGTATTAACCCTCTCCTAATACAACAGCAAAGAACAGTCAATGAAATCGAATGAAAGGCAACTGATGGAAAGAAATGATTTTTATGCAACACATAATTAACCTGTGGAATTTATGGCCACAAGATATCAATGAGGCCAAAAACTTGCAAAGATAAAAGCGTTAGATATTTATATGGATAACGAGAACATACACGTTAAAAAAAAAGGGGGGGGGGGGAAAGAGGTATAAACCTTCATGTCTATGGGCATACACCAACCCACCAACTGATAGGGTTAGGAATAAATTTCTGCTATGGGTAGGTTATTCCATGATTGTTCTGCCATGAGTGCAGGGGACTGGACTAGATGACCTCTCAAGGTTCCTTCCAGTTCTATGATTAGAGGGATTACCGGATCTCTTAATGAAGCATCTTGTCATTATCAGGCAGAGATGAAGCACTTGTGGAGGGGGGGGGGGAGGGGAGGGGCGTGGAGAATGGGGTTCAGGCTCAGGCTATCACTCATGGGGTCCCAGAGCCCGGGCTCCAGCCCGAGCCCAAACATTTACATCGCAATTAAACAGCCCTTTAGCCTGAACATCCTGACCCTGAGTCGGCTGACACAGGCCAGCCGTGTGTTTTTAATTGCAGTGTAGACAGACCCTCAGAGACAGAATGGGCCACTAGTCTAAGACGGTTCCAGTCTAGCAATTCCTCTATAGGTGTCAGGATGGAGGAAGGGAAACATTCTGAAATAGCAACCAAAGCTTCGAGTCTCAGTGTCAAATTCTGCTCAGCCACAGCCACTGAAATCCAGAGCAGCTCCACTGCACATGAAATGTATTAATCTAGATTTATATTGGTGCTGCTGAGCAGAACTGGGCCATCGAGCCCTCTGGTAAATTGGAGGCATCTCCATAGGCTCTGTCGAGATGATAAAGGGAGGCTGCCTATTTTGGATGACTCCATAAAATAATATTTCTGAGAAGTAATTCACCCTAGCGTTCCAAGGTTTTCATTTGGCCTTTGAATGCTACACCAATGCTAACACAAGCTACCTCATGCTTCATTTACACCAAGTAGGGGTGTGTTAGAGCCACACAATCCTTCTAAAATACCATCTTTCTAGTCCACGCTCAGCCAAGAGTCACAGCTCCTTCCTGACCTTGGAAAGAGTTAACGTAAAAAGGGAGACGGGGTATTCAGCAGGCGTGCTTTCATAGAATCATAGAATCTCAGGGTTGGAAGGGACCTCAGGAGGTCATCTAGTCCAACCCCCTGCTCAAAGCAGGACCAAACCCAACTAAATCAGCCCAGCCAGGGCTTTGTCAAGCCTGACCTTAAAAACCTCTAAGGAAGGAGATTCCACTACCTCCCTAGGTAACCCATTCCAGTTCTTCACCACCCTACTAGTGAAAAAGTTTTTCCTAATGTCCAACCTAAACCTCCCCCTCTGCAACTTGAGACCATTACTCCTTGTTCTGTCATCTTCTATCACTGAGAACAGTCTAGATCCATCCTCTTTGGAACCCCCTTTCAGGTAGTTGAAAGCAGCTATCAAATCGCCCCTCATTCTTCTCTTCTGCAGACTAAACAATCCCAGTTCCCTCAGCCTCTCCTCGTAAGTCATGTGCTCCAGCCCCCTAATCATTTTTGTTGCCCTCCGCTGGACTCTCTCCAATTTATCCACATCCTTCTTGTAGTGTGGGGCCCAGAACTGGACACAGTACTCCAGGTGAGGCCTCACCAGTGCCGAGTAGAGGGGAACGATCACGTCCCTCGATCTGCCTTCAGAACTCAGGGTTCACTGCCAGCACAAATCTCAGCGCTACAGACTCAAGCAGCAATCTGATTAACAGCATTTTAAAACCAAGTCCCCCTCAGCGCTGCCTATTGAGTCTCTTTCATTGTTTAAAAGTAAACACAGGTGAGGCAAACCCAAGGTTAAAGCCTAAGACACCAAGGTGTTCCTGCTGGCCAGCCACAATGTATTGATAAAGGATGCTGCTGGGTTTACTGCTGATTTAGCTGGTTGGATCGCTCCCTGGGCAAATTTTAGAGTTGACTTAGGATGCAGGAAGCAGGTTTTGGGCAGCAGGCTAAGTTTCTCTTTACACAGCCTTTACGATGTGTAATCCCAGCCGTCGCTAGCGGGACAGAGAAATAGCTCCACGCCTGAGAAGTTACGTTTCAGACTTTCATACCAATGTTTGCTAACTGAAGATGCGTGTCCAGTTTAGTTACATAAATGCTCATAAAAAGGCAGCTGTTCTGAATGCTCCTACTCATCATTCTTCTCTCTCCAGTGACTCAGGGGCTGAAAGCTTTGGGGAGCTCCACCTTATTTGAAATCGGTCTTACTACAAATAGCGATTGTGACAATCCAGCATGACGCTTACAGCTCCCAAAATGCTTCCTTCCATGCCTCTGAATTGGAAGTTCTCTGCACAGCCCTCTGACTTGCAGTATTACTGCCATCCCCATGGTCAAAAGTCAGGCCTCTCAAAATCACGAGTGGCTTAAACAAATGAGATTTCTTTAAATTAATTAATTAATTAATTTAACTTTGGTTTCTTTTTATTTGCCTTCTCGATTTTAGCCTTTTAGGGTGCATTCAGGTCACATCTTCCAGCATTTCTCTGCAATCACGCAGGCTAGAGATTTGCTTTAATAAGAGCTGAAGTTCTCCTGACTCCTGGAGTTTGGGCTTTAAGTAAAACCACCACATATCATGAGGCTCACCATAAAAGAACAAGAGCTGGCAGCACTGGAATTGGCATTCCGTCAGTAACACTTTAAACCACCCTGTAAATGACAACTGATTGCTGAAAGCAAAAAGAACAGGCATGCTGGAGCAATGACTTACAGGTAGAGGGAGACGATGTGGGAAGAAGGAGATCTCAGGGATGGAATTGCTGTCAGCTCATTGTTACTCAGGCGTCTGGAACAAACAGAAATTAAATTGTTTAAACAAGCAGCTCATGATGAAGTATGTACTAGCTTGATCTGGCCTGAGTTAGGTGTTTTGTATGAACGCCCAGCTAATTATCTGTCATCAGGAGCGTAACTTGCCTACAAGTCTGATCATTTGGCAAATGTTTCCACATTCAGGTGTTTGCTTTATCTGCCGTTCCTATCTCAAAGTCACTACCAAAAGCACGTCAGGTTAAACCCCCTTCTACACACTCGAGAGCCACCATGCTGAAAAGCATTCGCCGAACACCCTACCAACCTGTGAGCGCTTAATGGCGCAGCCCCCACCCCGGCTCAGCTTCCATGGAAGCTAATGGGAGCTGAGCTTGAGGGAGGATAATTAGAGGTGCACCTTTTGTGCTAGGCGGAGCACAAGCATGCCACGGGTGAAATTAAACCTTGTGACACCTCAGGTGAGTTATGCATCGTTAGCCGCATTTTACAATGGGAAACCAGAGGCACGGAGAGATGGAGTCTGTGGCACAGCTGGGAACGGAAGCCTGACCTCATGACCATCAGCAGCATTTATTTGTCCGGCAGAAGCACCCATAGGCCTCAGCTGTGATCAGTGCCCACGTGATAACACACACATAGTAGGAGAAGCCCCTGCCCCCAGAGAGCTTGTCTACACACAATTTTTATACCATTTTAACTATATTGGTTCAAAACTAGTACAAGTATAGCCTGCTAGTGTGGGTGCAGTTATATTGGTGATTATACTGGTATAACTCATTCCTGTACATTTAGGAGAATAAACTATAGCAGGGGTAGGCAACCTATGGCACGTGTGCCGAAGGCGGCACGTGAGCTGATTTTCAGTGGCACTCACACTGCCTGGCCCACCCACCGGTCTGGGGGGCTCTGCATTTTAATTTAATTTTAAATGAAACTTAAAGCATTTTAAAAACCTTATTTACTTTACATACAACAATAGTTTAGTTATATATTATAGACTTATAGAAAGAGACCTTCTAAAAACGTTAAAATGTATGACTGGCACGCGAAACCTTACATTAGAGTGAATAAATGAAGACTCGGCACACCACTTCTGAAAGGTTGCCTACCCCTGAACTATAGTATAAGGCACTTTTATGCCAGTGGGACTGTGACTGCACCAGCGGCTGTACCACTTAAACCATTTCAATAAAAAAATTAGTCTGGTTAAATTCATAAAAACTTTGTGTGGACCAGGTGTAAGCACCAAAGCCTCCTTGAGATTAAGTAGGAGACGCTCCATCCAAGGGAGGGGAGGGAGAGGGAGAACACAGTCCTACAAACACTTATACCCAGTGAGTAGTAACGTGTTCATAGCCACACCGGAAGTCCATGCCAGAGCCAGGAATTAATCCTAGATCTCCTGGCTCCCAGGCCAGCTCTCCTACCACACCTGTAGGCTTCATCTCTGCTACAAACATGGAGTTCCTCCCCACACTGCCGTGTCACCTTGATTCTTACTCTCAGGCAGGAAGCAGGATACTACTGGCTGCTTAGCTCAACTGTTTTAGAAACTGAAGAGCACAATTAGCTCGTCTGGCACTTTTCATCCATAGACCTCACAGCGCTTTCCAAAGGGGGTCAGTATCATTATCCCGATTTCACAGATGGGGTCTCGGAAGTGCAGGAAGGGGGAAGTGACATGCCTACGGTCTCCCAGAAAGTCAGTACCAGAGCTGGGAATAGAAGTCAGGTCTCCTGAAACCTAGTGCTCTGCCCACTAGGCCTCTCTGCAGGGACACACCTAGGAAAAGCCATGACAGTATGTTAAAAGTGTCATGCAGTAGTTCAAAAAAGGCCCACAAGCCACCATTTTGTTGCCCTAATCCCATTAATTAAAAAAAGTTAAATACAATAACTTTAAATAATTTAAAACAGGTAACTAACTCTATTTACACATCTGTCACATGTCTAGCGAACATTTGCTCTGATGGGGGTACCTGCAATCTTTCTGAAGAACATTACTCATCAGCTACTGTTCTGTAGAGCCAACAACAATTAAGGAGGAGGTTTTGCTACTACTGCACTACTGAGCTATCAGATACAGAAATGTCTCTTCCATAGCCTAATATTTGAAGCATTTCTCCGAGGGAAAGCAGATCCGTGTCATGTGACCAGCTCTTCCGCCGTTTAAAGAGCCCTTGTTTGTATGGTGAATTAGTCAATTAATTACTATAACAGCCGCTTGTCTGGCTGCTTGAAAATTACCTAATTTCTTGGCCATCTTGTTTGCTTCCCCCTGACCATGCTGAAGCAATTACAGCCATGCCACTGCCAAGACAGTCTTGCAATGAGTGCTACCCCTTGCTCTAACACCCCCTGGGGTCCAGGAGCCCCCTCCATGATGCAGAATTTCACAGGGTCTCTTGTTACAATCTTTCTAGATTCCTGTTTATACAATCCCACCCTGTCCCTCCTAAAACTATTCCTCTGCATAAAATGAAGGACTCTGCTATAATGTGAAGTTAAGAGCCCAATGCACAGCTGCACTTAGCAAAAAATCCTTTCTGAAAACCTACAGAAGGGTCCTTATGATGGCTGCTGAAAATTAATAATAATGCAACACAAATACCTGATACCCCCCCACACACACACTCCACTAAGCAAAAGGCGGATCCCCCTCCAAAGGAATGAGAGGAGCGATCTTTCTTGCAGCTGCTTCAAAACTACACCTGACCTGGACTCAAATATCAGCAGTCAACCACAAGGAGCAAAGCAATTTGTAATGGGCAGAGGGTGTAGAAGAGAAGTGAACCAGTGCCATCCTTTGTGCAGGATGGGAAGAGGGAAGAGATAAGGGCAATTTAAATTAATCCTGGTTTTGTAAACATTTTGGGGGGGCGGGGGGGGGGGGGGAATTCCACAGTTAATCTACCACAGAACTTCCTTTTGGCTTCTCATATACTATGCAAGGTATTTGCTTTCACATGGGCTTGCAGGTAATGCCAACAGCATATTAACATGAGAAGGAGGAGGAGGAAAGATTATTATCCCCATTTTACAGATGGAGAACTGAGGCATAGAGCAAGAACTCACACAAAGGCAGATAGGAAGTCTGTGGCATAGCCAAATCAATGCATAATGAAGTCATTTCCTATAAACACCCCACCCCAATGGATGTTACCTGTTTCAAAATGCACTGTAAGCAGGGTCCACTTTGTTTGACCATTAAACAAAAGAGAGGTTAACTCTCCTAAAATCTTCAAAAGTACAGGGGGTGGGGAGGCAATACAGTAGTCACCATGCCACTATAAAAATCACACTGGGGAGTTCAGTTTGGTGTGTGTGTGTGTGTGTGTGTGTGTATTGAAAAGGACCAAGCCAACTAGAAATCCGGTCACTTAAGAAGAGTTACAGGAAGTTTTCAGGTACTTCACCTGCCTCCTGTGTGGTTTTACAATTTTTTTTTTTATTTATTTTTTTTTAAATAGAGAAAAAGTTAAGTCTCTCTCCCCTGTGACTGTGAGCAAAGCTGGCAAAACACAAAAGGGGAAAAGTAATTGACCAACTCTACAGTGACTAGATGCAAAGTGCAGTCAAATACACAAAGTAAACTGGAAATAACGTTTATATTGTGTGCACAGGTGGTAAACTCTTCAGGGCAGAGACTCTCTTACTCTGTACTGGTACAGCGCCTAGCGCAATGGAGCCCCATCCTCACTGGGTGCAATATAAGCAGTAAGAATTGAAGTGCCAAGCTTCCAACCTTCACACTCCCAGCGAGCCCCTGAGGTCATATGTCTTCAGGTACTTTCATATATAAAACCACCACCAAGCCACTATTGTGTTAGGGTAACATTCAGTGACACAAGACCAGTGGGACTGGCTCTGTGGTTCTATTCTCTACACCCTGCGCAATTTAAGGCTTTCCAGAGTTTAATGAACTCTGAAAGTGTATTATATAGAAACCATTTCTGCTCGTCTGTCTCTCTCTCTTTTTCTCATTGTTGCTCTTATAAATAATCATGCTGGTTTCAGAGCACTCCAGCTCCTCTTGCTGCATATTCCTCACCTAAAAATCACGAACCTGTTACTTAATAACCAACTGACTGCTCTGTAATCAGGAGGGCCACAGAAAATTAGGCAGGAGGAGAAGTAGCAGGTTCATCCGTAGGGTCCAATCCTGCAGGCATCAGTCAGACAAGACTCCAGCTGATGTAAATTGTTTTGCCTGTCTGAGGACATCAGGATCAGGCACAAGAGCTAATGCTTAATGAAAAGGGATGAAGGACAAGAAGAAATACATAATACCTACAGTGCACAGCGGCATTTCTAAAAGGAAATGTTTCCTCAGCTTCCCAGGGGGCATCAGTAGCTTTTACAACAGAAACCAAACCTCAAGCATGCCAGTAATTTAACATTATAATGAAAGACCATTACCTCAACCCACCACTGAAGACACTGAGTCACTTTCATTTTTCACTACCCCAAGTCAGAGCCCATGGAAGTGCTAATAACATCTGACAATCAGAGCAGCAACGTGGGCATTAACCAGAGATTGGAGTTACGAGAGCTCGCAAGTCCAGGGTCGAAATTCCTTCTGACAATATCATCTGTGATGAGGGGATCTCTTTTACTAGTACTCTGTCCTTCACCAGTCCCTTCCCTCCCCTCCCCCCCGCCCCCCCTCACCCCCCAAAACATGAAACAAAACCCATCGTTTTAGGTTCTCAAAGCAGACTGCAAACAAAATTTGTACTGGTTCCAAAAGCAATACAAACTCCAGAGGCAGGAAGAGACAGAGTTAAGTGCTTTCTTGTCCATTACACTACACCTTTGTTTCCTGGGAGATTTGGGTTAGGCTGGCATTAGATGTCACAGCTCAGTCTGTTCTGCCTTGCTGCAGGGGTAGTCTTTCAGNACTCCTGTTCATTTTGCTGATAGACTAACACGGCTGCTACTCTGAAATCTTTCAGCAGAGTCGTGTGTGCGCTCAGGTGCGTTAACCGAACTACTCCCACAGAACCATGCATGAAGTAGAGAGTGAGGCAAACACCAATGATTTCCAATAGCTGCATGCCAGTTTAATTGAGATGTTGTGTTCTACTAATTGACTGATTTACAAAAAAGGTAGCACACAGGTACAGTATGAAAAATACACCAAGTCCGATCTGCTGATGCAAGTCAACTAAGGGGTGTCTTGGGAAACTGTATACAGTTTCCTATTGCTCCATGAGCCATCCTGGCAAAAATGCAATTAAAGCCTTGGAAAAAATACTTACACTTCCCGCAGGTTCGGCAGCTCTGCAAAGGCAGAAGGATCGATCTCCGTCAACTTGTTGTAGCTCAGGTTTCTGTTAAAATAAGAGACAGTGGGATCAGCAAACTACAGTCACTGTGCTCAGCAAAACCGGGTCATCTTAATTATTCTGGATTGTATTGTGAGATGATCTGCTGTTTTACAAGAGCACTTAAGAAATCAGGTGGAGGGGGAAGGGAAACTTTCTGCTGAGTAATTGAGCCAAATATGTTGTTTCTACTAGCAGAACATATACAGGTATTCCCTAGGTTTTCCTCCATTAATATTAATATATGCAGTTAATTTGTCTTAATAGGATACATTTAAGTTTATTGTTTTCTTACTGGTTATTCATAACCAAGCTACTGATCGCAGATAAACAGGTCATTTCCCTGCGCATTATATCTCATATTAATCTTCTTCTCAGTACATACTCTACATTTTCTAACAAGGCTACATCCATCAATATGTCTGAATGGTTCCTTTTTACCATAGACTTCGGCCTGGAACTCACTACATGGTGCTGCATGTACTTCATCCACAATTGTGCCAAATTATTGGGAATATGGTTGCGCAAACACCCACCACCATTGCAGTGAATAACCCTCGGGCAGACTAGAATAATTAACGAACAACATCGTGTGAGAAAACAAATACACGGCACCAGTTCTAAAGAACTATGCTTTGCGAAACCCTCAACTCCCCAAGTTCCATTCAGATTTTTCATCCCACCTCTGCATGATCAGCAAACCGCACATTACAGGTAAAACCTGCCTGAATTCAGGTAAGGAGGACTTACTGGTAGAGTAAATGCTGATTAAAACCCAATCAACTAACGATGTGCGAGACTCAAATGGGGGTTAATTAATATGATGCAGGTGGTGTTGGTAAATTGTTACAAGCATGACATACAAAAGGAAGAGGCAGATAGGTGGGGCTGTAGCAGGAAAAAAAGCAAGTGCCCGGAGATGCAAGATAAATATGAGGGGGCCTGTTTTAGTTTTACACCATTCGACAGCCTGCTTTAGGCTATTATTCCTGCTACAACCCAGGCCTTTTGCCTCCTCTGCACGGAGGTTACATCCTCTCGCTGATCTGGAGTTTGTACTGTCCATATGCCACCTCTGAATCTGACCCAAAAGGTTGATGCCTTAGGTTTAGATAAACCCCCCAAAATTCAGCTGCTCAGAATGTTCAATTGCTCACTGGGAACGGTGTAATTTTTCCCTCACACATGGAAAAGTCGCACTACTTCGAAAGTCTTCTTTGGCTAGCGTGAAACATGCAATCGTCTGCAAATACCTGCTGTGAAAGAGGAACATGCCTATCAACAGCACAGTGTAGATTCTTAATAGCTACACTAGTATCTAGGTCTGAAATATCATATAAGCATCTATTTTTTAAAAATATGCTGTCCTGTACGCTCCTACTGTCTTTTAAAACACTCAGGAGACCTTTAAATCAATACTAGCCTAGCGCAGATCTCCATTTCACTATGAACTCGACGACGTTTATCTAAATAAAAGTCAAACTACAGTTTAAACTAAGAGTAACATTTGAAAGCCAAATCCATATTCATAGCACAACTACAATTAAAGTGCAATTTGTCCAGAGATTATATTACAACCTTTTTAAAAAAAACCACAAGGCAAAAATCAGGTTTGAGCTTGTCTGTGCCCTGTGTACAAACCAAAAAGGAGTGTTCAACAGAGAACATCCTACAGGCCTGAAACAGAAAAAGAAAGCCATCTGAGGCGTGTTCTACACTAGGGAATTTTGGGGAAACATTCCTATTGGTGCTACCACTGGGTTAGCAGAAACATAGTCTAAGGGAAAACCTTCTTGGGGTGGATGGCACTTTACCCTGCCCTGACAGAATAAAGGGCTTGGTATAAATGAGAATATATCTTTCTACCTTAGGTATTTATATGGCCCCCCCTTTGCTGTATTATCTGGGCACCTCACAATATAGTATATTTATCCTTACAACCCCCTGAGAGGTAGGGATGTGCCATTAGCCCCAATGTACAGATGGAGAACTGAGGCACAGAGAGGCTAAGTGACATGCCCACGGTCACACCGGAAATCTGTGGCAGAGCAAGGAATTAAACCCAGGTTGCCCACAGGCTAGTCGGAGCTGCGATCGGCTGAAGCCTGCGGACACGGCAGGTAAACAAACCGGCCCGGCCCGCCAGGGGGCTTACCCTGGCGGGCCGTGTGTCAAAGGTTGCCAATCCCTGTTTTACATTGTTGTTATGATTCCAGAGATCTGAAGACTTTCAGAGCCATCACACAAGTTTCTGGCTATTCTTGTGTCATAACAGTATTTTGCCTATTCCAACCAGAGCCACGGAATTTACCAACTCCACCCCGCGCTGCAGAATTAGGCACCAATATCTAAATTTGTTGTTTGTTTGGTTTTCACAGGCTATGAAATACAATTTAAAAAACAGGAACCAAGGGTAAATCAATGCAGTGCTATCTTCTTGAGTCTCCAGACAACCTGAAACAATACACGTGAACCATCCGTGTTCATTACTTTGGGCTGCCAATTTTTAAATCTACAGGGCAATTTAAATATCAACTTGGTTAACTATTTCACTGCTGGACACTAGCAGAAACATTCAGTTAATGGTAATGTCTGATTATCCCACCTTTGCATGCCTCCCTAGGTGCCTAAGACTCAACTCACCCTACCCCACCTACCCAAACCTCCATCTTCCTGCTGACCCCATCTATACATATGCAGTTCTGCATTATCGATACAGAAATCTGCAGCCCATTAAACATTGAAAATATGGGGTCAGCGTAAAATAAATGGAATATATCAAACTAAATAGCACAGGAGCTCCTGTTGCAATTGTACTACTCATTGTCATATGCTGTATTTCAGCAAGATCATCACTGTTTTAATTTACGTTAAGATACCGGAGACTTTCTAGTTTGCAGCATCAATAGCCCAAGGGGGCTTTGTTCCAGAATTCAGCTCCTTGATACAGAGTATATGGCACTTCGGTCAGAACATGCAAATGCTAAAGAGACGTAGTATGATTCAGTAGGTAGGGGTACTGATTAGGAGTCAGGACACCTGGGTTCTGTTCTTGGCTCTGTCCTGCTGTGTACCCAAGCCGTTTCGCCTCTCTGCTTCTGTTCCCTCTGCCACCCTTCGCTTGTCTTGTCTATTTAGATTGTAAATAAAATCAAGGTAGGGACTGTCTCGGTTTGTACAGTGCCTAGCGCAATTAGGCTCCAATCTTAGTAGGGAGCTTCTAGGTGCTACTGGAATGCAAATAAAGGAAGAGGAAGACAATGTTTCCTGCAGTCTAAAGATCAGTTTAAATGTTAAAAAAAAAAAAAAAAAAAAACCACAGAAAGCCATGGCTACTGTTTGTTAATTCACCATTAGCTTTGATCCTCTCCAAATCAACTTCACACAGAGCAGCAGGAGAATATGAGTGGCATAGGGGTGCCAGGATCAGAAACACTGGTCATAAGTGCCAGAGAAACAGTTCTCCAATTACTACACCTCTACCCCAATATAACGCAATCGGATAGAACACGAATTCAGATATAACGCGGTAAAGCAGTGCTCCGGGGGGCGGGGCTGCGCGCTCCGGTGGATCAAAGCAAGTTCGATATAACGCGGTTTCACCTACAACGCGGTAAGATTTTTTGGCTCCAGAGGACAGCGTTATATCGGGGTAGAGGTGTATAAATTATCAAGTTTCTAATATACCACAGCTGAGAGCGAGCAAGCAGGTTTTTTTTCCATGAGGAATTCCTTTGTCTAATGCAGTGCCTGAACTATGCAATTACTAAATGGCTTTTGTGTTGGGCAAATATTTCTGCCATATGTTTTAAGATTTCTTATTACTAAAAAAATCTGCACCCAGCATGGCCCTAAAGTACTAGCCAAGTTACCTGTCAGCTCTGGATCAAGCAGCTGCAACACACTAGCCTTATGTGAATATCATCTACAGCAGGGGTAGGCAACCTATGGCACGCGTGCCGAAGGCAGCACACGAGCTGATTTTCAGTGGCACTCACACTGCCTGGGTCCTGGCCACCGGTCCGGGGGGCTCTGCATTTTAATTTAATTTTAAATGAAGCTTCTTAAACATTTTAAAAACCATATTTACTTTACATGCAACAATAGTTTAGTTATATATTATAGACTTATAGAAAGAGACCTTCTAAAAATGTTAAAATGTATGACTGGCACACGAAACCTTAAATTAGGGTGAGTAAATGAAGACTCGGCACACCACTTCTGAAAGGTTGCCGACCCCTGATCTACAGTTACACTGTTTCATGTATCCCCAAGAAGCCAGAACCGGGTGGCCACAAACTCCAGAATATTGTCTGGAGAATGAGTTCAACCACTGTGATTAGTCAGTGGGTTGCTACTAAAATTCAACTTGTTGATGACTTAGTCTCCTGTTGGAATCGAAACAGGATTCTTAGCAACTGAACTGAGCTTTTTTTTTTTTAAAAAAAAGAAAAGAAAAGCTAGCTTGGCTTTATGCCTCGTGCGGTGCTCTGCAACCGGTTTATGCTTTAGATTTAACTATTACAAATTCTTCATTTCTTCCTTTTATCGGCTAATCCAGCGATGTGCTGGTATGTAAACTTTGTCCATACTTGTCACTAAAGGAGGCATGATCAAGAATTGAGACTATGTTCAATTGACGCAGGAGGGGACCTTCTATGTGTATTTGTCCATTGTCGTCTTTGAACCATCCAGCAGTGTTTGCCTTTATTTGGGACTGTCAAATGGCACTGTGGGCCACTGAACTTTGTAAACGTCATTAAAAAGATGACTGTATATTTGAGTTGGGGCGCGGAATCCTGGCTAAATAACCAGGTGCACATCCTGATTCTCAACCTCCTCCCATGCTCTCTAAGTGCCATGATAATGTTGCACATTCCAAAGTCAGTTTTACCAATGAAGGCCTCCTTTAAAGGAGACCAAATTCCATGGAGCTGCATGACTTTGCTCAGCCGGAGAATGCTATATAAATTCTCTTTCCACACATCCCAAGGGGCAATCAAGGAGCTAATGCAGCAGCATTCATAGTGTGCTTTGTTCACACTGCTTACATGTAAAAAACACAACAAAACAAAACAAAAAAAACCCTCCTTTCAAAATAGAAATTATTGGCTTGTTTGCCGGACAAATTAATAAACACACAAATGATTTCCAGCCTGTGCAATCCACAGCGGCAGCAGNCGCACAGCACACACTTGGTTGGATATGAAAAGCAAAAGCAGCAGATTTGCTGGGGACGGGCTGGGGGAGGGGAGGGGAAACATGTTCCTGTTTCTGAAGACAAGCAACTGTAGAACAGAGCCTGCTTGAATTTAAACCAGTTCACAAATTCCAGGAAAGGCTGTAGAATCCCCTTCACCGGAGAAACTCAAAGTTCATCTTACTACCCGTCTAGCAGGGATAATGAGGGGTAACAATACTTTTTCCAGCCCCCCCAAAATGTCAACAGCTGATATGGCCTAAGAGCATCTTGGGGGTGTTCTGGGGGTGGAGGATTTTTCAAATGTAGCTTTAGACCACTTTTGTGCTCCCCCAACCCAGGCAAGCCAAGCATCCACTTCGCTCCCCTGCCATAAATTGGAGCAGCCTAGAGGCTGTTGTAACTCATGCAGATCCTGACAGCAGCACTGCATGGGAGAATTTGCAACTGAACCAGATTTACCAATCTGCCTCTAGAGATAGTGGTAACTCAGCCACACATGCCATCCTCCACAAAATGAGGGTTGGGAAAAACATTTTTCCACCGGGTAGTTCATTCCTTAACTGCTTTTTGCAGCAGAGATTGAGCTAAAAAATGAAGTGTCTTATATTGTCAGAACCAGGATATTGGAACCACTGGTCCAACCCATTCTGGAAATTCCTATCTTCTATACTTTTAAAATAATCATTACATTACAACCTTAGGCACCCTCATTTCCAGGGATAAAATAAGTCAAGCTACTTCAAAAGTTGTAATTGACACAGTCATGTGTATATACAGCAGGTTCTCTTTATTGACTTTTCAATGGTAACTAAGTTTTTCAATCTTCCAAATGGCTTCTGTCAAGTCAAGTCACAGACCCATGCATTAAAATAAAATACACGGTGTAGATGAACTGTATCACTCCCAAGGGTCTATATTCTACTGTGTTCGTATAAATAAGCATCACTATACAAAGCATGTCATGTTGATGTCTTTTGATCCACATCTAAGCATTTTGTAAGCCAGGTCAGCACTGACAAGTCACTGTTCTAAAATTTGGGCTTATCCCATAATAGTCTTTAAAAACTCTATTCAGGAAGGAAAAATACTAAGGGTTTGTCTTTGCTGCAGAGTTAACTCAACTGATCTGCACTCAAGTTATTTCCCGCATGTTAGCCTTCCTCGAGTGAGAACAGCCACAATGCAAAACAACACTCGAGCTGCCATCCTTGCCCTGGTTCTTAGCACTGCAGTAAACTGAGCCACTCCATGAATTATTTTGCAGTGTCTTATGGGGGAATTATTAATAATTGAATGAAGGTAGAGCCTAGCAGCCCTGGTCATACATCAAGACCCCACTGTGATGGGCACTGTAGAAACACAGAAAAAGCTAGTCCCTGCCCCAAAGAGCTTCCAGTCAAAGTTTGCCTGCCCTTTCAGGATACGTGGCTGGAAGTGGGGTTCACCTGGCAACTCTCCATTCAAATTGGTCTGTGCCAAATGCTGGCATTAGCGCAATCCATGTGACCCTCATTTTGGAAAAAAAAGGAGGCTGATACAGAGCAGGTGAAGCAGGGACAAGTATTTCAGCAGCGGCTTGTTGCCATGACAAGCACAATATGCTTTGCTAAGCGCACGCCAGCTGTACCTAGAGATGGAGGAGTGGCAACAGCTGGGGAATTGTGGGAAGACATTGGAAGTCTAGCAGCATCTGAGTGGCATTAACCTGCATCCACAACTCAGAGCATTCGGAATAGCAGCTGACAAGTTGTGCTCACCTGAGCATTAGCCTATACCCCCTCTCCCCCCCCCCCATGATGGCCAACTCGACTAAATAGCAGCACCACACTTGAATGAAAGTTTTTGTGAATCAACTTAAAGGCAATGCTTGAGTTATAATCACTAGTTAACCTTGCAGTGAAGACAAACCATAAGAAGCCATCCAGCTACCAAACAAGTGCACTGTGAATCCTTCTAAGCAATGACTAACAATAATACTGATTAAATGGAAATTAATGTAGAATGATTACCAAAGAAGCAATACCTGTTGCAGTTATATTCAGTCACTAATGAAAATCTTCAAATGCAAATTATTATAATTTAAAAAAAACACAGCTGGAATCCAATGTACTGTACTACAATTTAACTTAACACACAGTTGATATTCACAATTTAAGAAATTATGAAATATCTTCAGCATATTTAAGCAACTTTAGGGGACAAGTCTCGGCCTGAGTTTTTCCCCTGCCACTTTGCATGTGCAACTGTTTTCACCCACAAGAGAAGGACAGCACATATTTGGCGTGCAAAGACACTGGTACATGCAAATCCGGTAAGCAATCACCAGAACTGTGTGATCCACTTGCACAATGCTTGAGGCAGCTGGAAATTTTAAAGAATCTAAGAGCTATCAATTCTCCCAGAGAGAAGGGGAAAATAAAATTTTCAGTGACTTACAAAGACAAAAAAAACCCTTTTGTTAAATAATATCAAACTACAGTTAGGGCTTCTAAATCTAAGAAAACCAAGTTCTTAGATGCAATTTTGTTTCTTTAAAAGGACAGCATCCGGTTATTTTAGGTTAGAGTTTGTAAAAACACATTTGTATAGAACCCAAGATCTCGAAATTCATTCAGTTTTAACAGTCTTAAGCAAACTAGTATGGATTTGTTTTCATGGATATGATTTTTAGAAGTGTCCCATTAAGTGATTCCCCAAGTACTTTAAGGAAATTTCTTTTTAAAAGAATTAGCACTAACATAAAAATAAGCTTCAATCTATGTGCAAAGTTTCTGAGGCTCTCCGAGGTTCACAAACAGCTACACTACAGAATTAGGTTGGCTTAATTAACATTGCTCAGGGCTGTGAAAAATTTCACATCCTGTGTGATGTAATTAAGCTGACCTAAGCCCCAGCGTAACCCTGCTAGGTGGGCAGAAGAATTCTTCCGCTGACCTAACTACTGCCTCTCGCAGAGACGGATTTGCTACGGCAACAGAAAAACTCTTTCCATCACTGTAGTAAGTGTCTCCGTTACAGCTGTGGTGAGTTTAGACATACCCTGAATTTCAACTTTCCAATGAGAGAGGTGAATATATTTACTTATTTCACAAAGGCTCGATCCTATTCCATTGAAATCAATGGGAGTTTCGTCATTCATTTCGAATGGGAGTAGAATCAAGCGCCAAATGAGAAAACTGAGGCCTGGTCTACACTAAAAAGTGAGGTCGACTCAGCTATCGCTTAGGAGTGTAAAAAATCCACCCCCGAGTGGTGCAGTTAAACTAACCTAACCCCCAGCGTAGACAGCACTGAATTCTTCCATGGACCTGGCTACCACCTCTCTTGGGGAGGTGGAGTACCTACACAAACGGGAGAATCCCTCCTGGGGCACAGGCAGTGTCTACACTACAGTGCTACAGCAGAGTCGCTGTAGTGTTTCAAGTATAGACAAGCCCTGAGGTATAGAGACGCTAAGTCTCTATACCTGAAAGGGGGTCAACTACCTGAAAGGGGGGTTCCAAAGAGGATGGATCTAGACCGTTCTCTGTGGTAGCAGATGACAGGACAAGGAGTAATGGTCTCAAGTTGCAGTGGGGGAGGTTTAGGTTGGATATTAGGAAACACTATTTCACTAGGAGGGTGGTGAAGCACTGGAATGGGTTACCTAGGGAGGTGGTGGAATCTCCTTCCTTAAAGGTTTCTAAGGTCAGGCTTGACAAAGCCCTGGCTGGGATGATTTAGTTGGGGATTGGTCCTGCTTTGAGGTTGGACTAGATGACCTCCTGAGGTCCCTTCCAACCCTGATATTCTATGATTCTAAGTGATTTGACAATCAGACAGGTGGTCAGTGGCAGAGCCAGGAATAGAAGTCTGGTCACCTGGTTCCCCTTCTATAACAATTACACTACACTGCCCTGCCGAAACCCAGGAATTTTACCTTCTGGTGATATGAGTGGCCTTTCCCTGTATTTTAGTCCAGCAGGGATCTGGACCTATAGCAGAAGTGAAGGGAAAGACTATAGAGAGCGAAGGAGGTGTGACAATGTATTCAGCAAAGTTTTCTCCACTTCTGACAAAATAACAGCAGCCTCTGCAGTTACTGCAGCTATAAAACATCCTATGATAAATGCACGCTCCTCCATTCCACAAATGACAGTGTAGTCCAAGGCAGCTTTGTACAGCACAGGAGAGAAACACCACCCTGGTGATACCAGGCAATTGCTTACTTGTAGCAAATAAAGTGAAAAATTGCTGGTTCTATTAACCTGCACTGCGTAAAGGAAATAGAGAGTCTATAGCTCCCTAAGAATACACTGAGCCACCACTGGCAAGAACTGCAGCAAAAGCAAAACTACTTTAAAAAGGGGGAGAACCCTGAAATAAAATCATTTATATTTAGCAGTATCATAGAATATCAGGGTTGGAAGGGACCTCAGGAGGTCATCTAGTCCAACCCCCTGCTCAAAGCAGGACCAATCCCCAACTAAATCATCCCAGCCAGGGCTTTGTCAAGCCTGACCTTAAAAACCTCCAAGGATGGAGATTCCACCACCTCTGTAGGTAACCCATTCCAGTGCTTCGCAACCCTCCTAGTGAAAAAGTTTTTCCTAATATCCAACCTAGACCTCCCCCACTGCAACTTGAGACCATTACTTCTTGTTCTGTCATCTGGTACCACTGAGAACAGTCTAGATCCATCCTCTTTGGAACCCCTTTTCAGGTAGTTGAAAGCAGCTAACAAATCCCCCCTCATTCTTCTCTTCTGTACCCTTAGAGGCTGCCGGTTTTGCCATGCGTGACTAGCTGGGAGATGGGGAAAGGAAATAGGATGAGTTTTTAATCCACAAATGAACTTGAAATTCCATCTTTCATCTACCCTCTGTACCTATATGGAATGCTCAGTGTTTGCTGTTTTGTGACATTAAGTGGCATTTTAATTAGCAAAACAAGGCATGTCCTAAAACCATAACTTGCTTACCATATATAAACAAACTTATGTTGATCAGACAAGAGTTTTTTTTCTCCCCACAGAGATTTCTAAAAGAATATTCTACCTCCAGAAGGCAAAAAGTGCAGTTTGGTTGGTTGGTTCGTTGGTTGTTTTTTAATTATATTACATAAATTACTCCTAGTTTCACTGGCATGTTTCTTACGTGGATCAATGTGAGGGAAGACTTTTCTAGCAACATTTTCAATTAAGGATCCCGACTGTGTATTTAACATACTAACTCAATTTATTGAGGATTAAAAACTATGCAATATACTGTACTTGTCTGTCTTTGAGCATAATTGCTAAACCTCCATTAACCAATATATAATACACAAGGGCACTGATAAATCAACATTAAATATGATTTACTGGACTACAGGTTAAAACTCTGCACTCCAGCAAAGCAAATATTTTCATCTGTAAAATTGTGCAACTCCATGGCTGCTCATTGAAGATAAATGATGTTAAACCTTTTGTTTTTTTAAGATGTGCAGGGGGTTGGAGGAATCAATAATGATAAGTTCAATTGCAGAGAACCCAAAGCTCGTATCACAACCTTTCCAAAATCCAGCTGCAGGATTATTGGTCGAGTGCAGATGGGGAGAGTTCAGCACTCCCTGTATACTGTTCTGAACTTAAGTGTCCATGGTTTAAGATAACATCCCAGATCAGCAGCCCTTCACTAACGTCCAACAGCCATATTCTAAAATAAGCCTGCTAGAAAATGATGTGTCCTGCACTTCCCAGAGATTCAAATGCTTTCCTAATGTCAATAAAGCCCAAGCATTTCTGTTAACTTCAGAATGTTTAACTAAAGTTTTTCCCCCATTCCACACCTCCGTTTATTTCTTGGAAACATGCATTTTATAAATGGGTCAAAGCGTCCAACTTCCAGGATGCAGTTAATAAGTGCCACCACTGGTGCATACACCGTCTCCCAGCATGCAGGAAGCTGTGGAAAGGGTTTATAATAGTCACTGCTCACTCCAGGTGCTTTTCAGTTGGCCAAAAACAAAAAACAAAGAGCAAGTTTGCAACATTAAACCAATCGAGCAAATGACAAATTCTCAATCTGCTTTTCTGATCCCACCTTCCAATAAGGACTGGGGGAAATTGTTCATCATAAGCACCGCGTGACGCTCTCATGGGCTCCTTAGGAAGGAGACTGCACCAACCTGAGATGTGAGGCATTCTTGATTATCAACAAGAGCTGCGAAAATATGCCCCTTTCACTTTGGGAGGGCTGTCCCATAAGCAGTATCTAAACTGCAAACTACTACTTCAGGGCATGAATAGCCACTGATGAAATTCAAGTGAGGACGAGGCATTCAACACCGTAGTTTAAAGACACTGTTCTCCATGCTAAACAGGACCTCTCACCCCAAGAGCCATGAACGTTGTAACTCAATCTACAATCTAGTAGAGCGTCAATTCCTCCTGAGCAACATTACTCTTGTACTCACTTCTGCCAAGCAGAGCTGAGGCTACTACCTACGGGCTCAGTGAGCGCCTGTAGGACACGACTGTGCGTTAGCCAATCCCTTTTCCACTCACGAGTCTGAAAGGCTCTGCCCAGCTCTGTGAAAGCCAGTCCAATCAATCATTAATTCTTTGGAGAGGGCAGAGAACTCGTTAAGAAGGTGTTTACTCATCTTTTCATTCTCTCTCTCTGTTCTTATTAATAGTTAATCTGCCCCCCAAAACACATGCGACTTGGAAAGAGCACAAAGGGATATGTATGCGCTGGTTAAAACGAGTCAGGCAAAAACCAATCTTATAAAAACAGCAGGCAGATATGTCTACTACAGCTTCAGAATACAAGTGCTGCCAGTTTGCTGTGCCTCTCCTGCGCTTGCCACTCGCTTTTTTAAAATAGCAGACTAGTTTTACATCACTTCCTGTCCTCCTAAAGCTGAAGGGAATAAAAACATAATTGGTCACCATGTCCCAGAGCCAGCCATTATTGGCTTTCAGCACCAACCAAGGCCAGGCATGCCAAGTTATTTAGCAAATTAATGCTCTCTCTCATGCACGCTTCCAACGCTCAGCTAAGAATGTCAGGCACCCATCTCAATGTGAATTAGTTTTAATGTTTAGTTGCACCACCATCTCATTGGCTCCACTACAACAACTGGTTTTAAGAGATCAGACAAAAACAGCCATCTCTGCAAATATCTCCTGATGCAGAAATGTGCTTGATCCGACCCTCAAGCTCATCCTGGTGTTCCTGAAAAAGGTGCCCGTAGATGGGAAATAATACAAGTCTCAAAACGTGCCTGGCTAATTGTACAACTATCTCCAGGAGGGATCGGCTTATGCCCAGAAACGTACGTTTTGGTTACCCCTCAACATTAGCTCGCATCTTACAACTACCCATCTTCAAATCAAGCTAGACAGCTGGACTTTCCGCAGTACTCCACTGCACAGAATGTCAGAAAGATTTTTGACGAATCTGAAGATCTTGCTGGCTGACTTGAGAAAGACTGTCTATATTCTTAAGCAAGGAGGGTGAAGGACCAATATGCATGGCATAAATCACAAGTCAAGAGCATTGCAGGGCACAAATTCTGGATCTAACCCTCTAGACCAGAGGTCCCCGAACTGTGGTGCGTGAAGGAACATCCGGTGCATGGCGGGTCCCGGACTAGCCCCCACAGGGGGGCAGGGAGGGACCACCACCCAGCCCCTCCCCAGCTCTGCTCCAGTCCCGCCCCCAGCTGCATCCCTCGCACCTGGTGCTGGTCCCAGCCTCGGTGTAGCACTGCTCCCGGCCCAACCCACAGCACTGGCCCCTGGCCGCGGCCCCACTACCAGCCCCAGACCCACCCCCAACGTCAGCCCTCTTACCCTGGCCGGGTTTCCCCCTCCCCCGGAGCCACAGCCCCGTTCCTGACCCCGGGGGGGGGAGGGCACAGACAGGAGTAAGAGGGGGCATGACCCTCAAAAGTTTGGGGACCACTGCCCTAGACGTATGAAATCTACAGCAGACAGCTCTCCATGTTTGGTTTTAAAATAGTACTTTTTTTAAATTTTGCAATAACAAACAGTATTTTACAGGCGAAACATGCACATTGTGCTAAAAAAATTGTAAACTGGCAACCTTCAGTAAAGGTATGTGATTTATGTAGGCACACACCCTCTCTTCTTTTGAGTAATCAATGTCTGATCGTAATGCACTTTCATTTCAAGCAGTTTTATAATACCAATAAAGCACCAGGCAATTTAATGGATTTCTAACCCCAAATTGGTAGCTGTCATGCGTCCAACTGATTCAATCTGTTCATTTTTAGAGGAAGCTCGGGAACAAAATGCTAGAAATAAAACCAACAGCACTACAGAAATAGACAGAGAGAATCAAATGCTCTGCCCCTTTATTTTAAACTGACCTTCGATGGGTTTTAATTGACCTTCACTATGGAGCAGTTGCTTTATAAAGAAAATGCTTCCATACAGATCACGAGAGAGAAAAATAAAAGCCAGATAGTTTATCTTCCAGCACAAGCAAAACAAACCTAACGTATCATGAAGTTATCTTTAGCAAGACATGGAAAAAAGCAGCCTTTTAGAGTCAACTGAAACTAAAACTAATACATATTATACTTTAGGTTCCAAGCAGAACTTTCCTGTTAGATAAAAGTACTTTCTTTGCAAGTGCGTCAGTACAATAGTTTCAACTTCTCCCATACTTTCCAACATCACAAACTATAATGCCAGCCTATAGCACCTGGTAACGGATCATTATAATGCACTTCAGGCAATCAAGAGACAGTGGCTTGCATCACAAACTCAAGGATGCACTGCAGAGGTTTCCAAAGGGTGGTCCCACAGAGCACTTGCTGATGGCCACACAGACCTGGCTGGTCACATACTGCTTGACACATATTAAAATACTTCCCGTACATTCCTTTTCATGTAAACAATTGCTCTAGTTACCACAGATGTGATTTGGAACTGCAAATGGAGAGGGACATTCATCCATCAGACAATTTCTGTACTAAGACGTGCCCCGCGCCCACCTCTGTGCCAGTTGGTGTCCTCGATACTTTGAGTGAAGTCTGCAGTAAGACGGACAAAACACTGGAAAATGATATCGCCTGTTATCCAAAAACAGTGCACCTGATGAATGCGAGCAACAGAGCAAGCACGAATATCGCTAGGGCTCAGTTGTCTTCTGCAGCTCGGCAGAGCAGATGTGGGTGAAGCTTCTGAACCTCTGTTGCACTAGTGATAGTACCGAAACACCTGCTCCGCTGCTGGGAGACTGGGACAAAGATTTCTAATGCAGAGGCAGCCAAGGTCCAAGCATATGACATACAAAAGCCACAGAAGGTTTAAGTCTACAGCTGATTTCCAGTCCTCCTATCACTGCCAGAAACTGGGATTGAACAACTGGGGATAATATATGGAGATATACCGATCTCATAGAGCTGGAAGGGACCCCCCAAGGGTCATTGAGTCCAGCCCCCTGCCTTCACTAGCAGGACCAATTTTGCCCCAGATCCCTAAGTGGCCCCCTCAAGGATTGAACTCACAACCCTGGGTTTAGCAGGCCAATGCTCAAACCACTGAGCTATCCCTCCCCCCCCCCTTGTCAGGGGATGGATCACTTGACAAATTGCCCTGTTCTGTTCATTCCTTCTGAAGCATCTGACACCAGCCACAGCCAGAACACAGGATACTAAGCTAGATGGACACTGGATCTGACACAATATGGCTGTTCTTATGCTCAAATACATTTGTTAGTCTCTAAGGTGCCACAAGTACTCCTGTTCTTTTTGCTGCTACTCTGAAACCTGTTCTTATACTGTTGCTCTCATTTAACTTACACACACATGTGTGTGTCTGTGTGTGTGTGTATATATATATATATAGGTGTGTGTGTGCACACGCGTGTATGTATTATATATCCAAGGTGAATAAAGCAGCATAGATATATATTAAAAAAAAAACCATGCGTACACTCACAATGAGATGGTAGAAAGGTTATATCACATGAGTTTGGGACACCTGTATTGATCATGATCGGGTTATGTAGATGATCCCAGAAGAGTGCCAATAAAAACCTTTAACACACTATACCATCGTATAATGCCACATACTTTACAGAAGAACTATTTTAGAAATGTTTGAGAGTTTTAAAGTTTTTATTGGTACTCTTTTTAACTCCTTCCTCTTATAAAGCCAGGCTCCTTTAGTAGTGTGAGTCAAACTGTAATGGACTCAGGAGGAGAGAAAAAAATTATAGCTAATAACATTTTAGAAAATTCGTAGAATGAGCTTTTCTATTTCTACTAAGGGCTGGTATCTCCGAGGCTCCCAGGACTAGAAGCAAGAGCTGTATGCATCTGTTTCCAATGGCACAAATCTGCAACTTCTAGCTCTCATGTGTCACAACCTCCAACCCTGAAGCCGTTCAGAAGTTTGGATTGTTAGGAGGAGGTGGACATGGATTAGTGGGGCAGGATGAAGTTAGAATCACAGTGTTTAAGGCCAGAAGAGACCACCAGATCAGAGTCTGACCTCCTGTACATCACAGGCCACCAACACCCACACACTAAACCCAACAACCAAAATGAGACCAAAATATTACAGCCCACAGGAGACTGAACTATTATGTGCCCTGGGCAAAGAACAGGAGGAACCAAGGTGCACCAGTGCCCGAGTGCCAGGGAAATGATTAGTGAGAGAACGTTGGCAAGTGACCCACACCCACACGCTGCAAAGGAAGGCAAAAAAAGCCCCAACTTCACTGCTATTGTGACCTGGGGAGAATCCCTTCCCGACCCCACATATGACGATCGGTTAGACACTACGTGAGCAAGAACCAGCCAGCCACGCTGAGAAGCTGAAGTGGTCAAAGATTCATGATGGATGCACTTTATCAAAAGGTTATCCTCACAACAGGTACTTACAATCTAGACCCCCATCCTGCAGAGCACTTAAGCATGTGCTTAACTTTAAATAGCAGGGTGAATATCATGGCAGACTCTAAGGCACTCAAGGGGATGGGGGGAGGGTAATAAGAGATGAGATGTAAGTGGGGCAACATTATGGAGAGACTTGACATGGACGAGGAACGTGAAAGGAAGCAGAGGAAAACAGGAATTGGAGCCCAGGCCCACAGTACTATGAAAGGTCAGACATCTAGGAGGAAGGGAAGGGAAAGTCCTGTGGTTCTATTCACAGCTCTTCCATGGACACCTTTCTGTGTGACCTCAAGCAAGTCAGTTAAACCAGAACTGTTCCCTAATTTTAGCCACCCTAGTCCTGATTTTCACAGGTGCTGAGCACCTGCAGCTCTCACTACTTTCAGCTGAAGCTGTGAGTACTCAGCACTTCTGGAAAAAAATAGTCCCAAAGTGTGTAAATGAGGACATTCAAAAATCGAGGAAACCAAAATTAAGAGGCCACTTTTGAAAACATAAGCTTTAACCTCTACATATTTAAATTTTCACATCTGTCAAATGGGGAATATCCTTCTCAGAGGCATCATGAGACTCAAGTCATTAATACTGTGAAGCACTTTGATTGGCTGCAGTACAGAAGAGTAAAGAAAAAAAGAACCACCTATGGAACTCATTGCCACATGATATCATTGAGAGCACAAACTTAAGAGGACTTAAAAACAAAGATTAGACATTTTTATAGAAAAGAAAAAAGAAAAAGACACCCACATACTTTAGGGCATAACCAACCAATAACCTCCTGGGGTAAAAACAAAAAGTTTCCTTCAGGCAAGATATTACACAGTCATCCACTATAGGGTTTTCTTTGACCTTCCTCCTCTGAAGCTTTTGATACCAACCACTGTCAGTAACAGGGTACTGGGCTAGAGGGACCACTGGCTCAGCTGAATATGGCAATTTGTACGTTCTACTACATTTTACATCTAATTTCCAAGCCTGTTTCGTAGTGCAGCAATATCCAATTAAAAACATTATTTTTTTCAATCTGTCACTGTGAGCGGCATGTCAAATGAAAAGTTTCCAGGATACTCTGAATAATCAGTGGTTCTCAAACTTTTGTACTGGTGACCCCTTTCACATAGCAAGCCTCTGAGTACGACCCTCATTACAAATTAAAAACACTTTTTTATATATTTAAACACCATTATAAATGCTGGAGGCAAAGCAGGGTTTGGGGTGCAGGCTGACAGCTCGCAACCCCCCATATAATAACCTCGTGACCCCCAGTTTGAGAACCCCTGGAATAGATGGACTCTCACTACAAAGCGTTTTGTGACCCAATGTGTGAAAGAAGCTGTGTAAAAATAAAAATATACTGCATTGCATTAAAGGGGGCATGGGGGGGGGGAACAGACTGCAAAGGGACCATATATAATACAGCATTTCTCTAACAAAATCTACAACAAATGGCTCTGTAAAAGTTAACTAAGTGACACTGAACTTTCTCCAGAGTATTGTATAGGAAACAACACTGCAGAAATGACAGCTTGATTTAACCTTTTGTCCACACTATAGTAAGAAACAATACTACAGAAGTATTCAGCTGATGTTAACAATTCTCCAGAGTATTCTGCAATAGAACTGAAGGAGAGAGATCAGCTAATGTACAGGTTCTCCCACGTGCTTTTGGAGAAATAGTTGCCACAGTGGCAAACCTAACTAATGTAACTAGTCTCTATAAAACAATAACACTTTACAATAGTTTGCCTCTCTGTTCCCAGACATGCAGCAAGTTAAGAGGCCACATCTCAGCAGTTTGTCAGACTGGTACCAGCCTATGCACTTAGCTATAACGACGACTTATTTTACCAATAGAACAGTATCACTGAAGGAAAGAAAAATACCCAGGCTCTATGCTAGAAAGTGCTGCGTCATGCAAGGGTGACTGTGAAACTACGCTGTGGCACCTGTATTGTTTCAAGCATCACATTCAAAACATCATTAACAGGCTAGTTGTATTTTAACAGTGTTGCTGTTTGCACCACCTGTACTAACTTGTTAGGGGGGTTGCATAAATGCAGTGTGTGCCAATGAAAAGATCTTTTATTCCCAGGGGCATTTTACAAATGGCAAAGCTGCCAAGATCTCTAGTGTCAATATTTGTCTGGGGCTGTGCAATCATGATTGCATAAACTGAGGCAGGTTCTTCCCCCCTCTTTCTCCTGTTTGGGTAACTTGTCATTGCAAAGCCCTGAAACAGATTTATCTGCAGCCTGAATGTCTGTCCTTCTGTTATATCCAGCGGGAGCAGTCTACTATATCATCTGCATACTTTGGCATCAGGAATCCCAATATCTCAATCTTAATAGGGCTCAATGCATTTCACTCTATGCTATGTCAAACAGGTAAAGACAGGAAATGAAAGTTCCTTAATCCTCAGTTTCCCCTTAAAGCTAAACTCTAAGTAAATAACCTAAAACTTAGAATCATTCACAAGCATTATCAAACATCCCTTATGTGTGATCCGATTAACCCAGGCTCGTGAATCTCGACACGGAGAGGGGTAGAAATACACCCTAAGAAATCTGTTGCATATCTGGCACATCCACATTAGTTTTTTAATGAAAAAACAAAGAGAGAGAAGCCTCAAAAATCATCTGTCCCAGAGCAACAAATCCATTGCTTATGTAAACCAGAGGTCAAAATAAATTACTACTACTCTTCAGATGAGCCTGAAATATTTTGATTTAAATATGCTGAGCAGGAGACTGAGATGCAACGTCAATACATGTGACACTGTCACAATCAACCTTGTTAATCCAAACAGGTATTTTGCCATTTCCTCATTTAACTCAGATCATGCTAACATAGTTCAATGAACTGCAGCTTTCCCGCAAATAACCAAATGCTGATAAAGGTTACCATTTTACTATAAACAGACAGCGTCCTGGGCATGTTTATGGGTTTTAATTGCTATGAGAACACATAAAAGTGTTCAAACAGGGCGGCCTACTTACATGGTTACACATTAACTGTCATACACGCAGGCTCAATGCAACCCTTATAACCAACCTTATAAAGCTGTTGCTTAAAAATGCGCCATTCCCAATGATCAATTACTGTATGCAATGAATTACAAAGCCCTACGTATACAAAGGTTTTCTATGTAGTTCCTGTAGAAAAGAGTAAGCTGCTTTTTAGCATGTACTCTTTACATTTTCAGATCTTTATTTTCTCTCTCCCCCTTGTTAATAATTGGACACCTGCCCATAAGGTAACACAAATGTGGTGCAACGCCACTCCGGGGAAGATAGATACACACTTTTCCTTAGCCAATGAGAGAGAGTGAGAAAGAAAGAAAGAAAAACAGGGAGAGGAGAGGTGTGAGTAAGTGCTGCTAGGAAGTTTTGGTGAATCAGTCTTTATGAAGATGGTGGGAGGAAATTTTAGCGAGGTTCACAGGGAATTGTGTGCGCACAAAACCCTTAACAGGATTTCCATGTACAATTTTCAGTGTACGCCCACTGCGAACCCACTCCTCTGATATTCACCAGAAATAGAGCTCTTCTCACATCACAAGGCACTTTTATTACCGCTCAGTTACAAAACAGGAAGAAAAAATAGGCTTGCTTGACATGAACATGAGATATTGGCACTGGACCGATACTCAGAAGACTGGTCCGCGCCCTTCAACTCTCTGCCCCTGAGTTTCCCCTTCTGCAAAATGGGCCTTAGTGATACTGACCTATCTTTGTAAAGTGCTTTGAGACCTACTGGTGAAAGAGGGACATAAGAGCTGGTATGATGTATTATATTATTATTATTACTCTTAAAAACAAGCAGAACTTGCCTGTCAATCGCATTTGAAAAGAATAACTAGGACAGCTCAATGTGTAGAACATTAGATATTCCACCCATCATGAAGGGAAAGGCGGGGGCAGGGAGGGAGAGAACAATCTACTATCTGGTACCCAAAGGTAACTGACATGGCATGACTCTGTTTTACTGACATTACTGTAATGCACTAAAGTGACTGGTAAGTTTTTTTTCTCATCTACTTATAGACGCTCATTTTTTCCAGCTGTTGATCCTGTATTGGTTCATAAAAAAGCAGTACATGCCTGGGTGGAGAGGAAAGAAAGATGTACAAATAGAAGTGCTGTCCAGCAAGCGTGCGGAGATGCAGGGGGGAGAAGTTAACTATTCTTAGACTCTTTGGCCTTCAGTTTAAGAGTTGATCAAATCCAACTATTTCATAAAGTTTCTGGTGTGTCAAACTAGCTTAAACAGTCTCTGTTCTTTGCTCTGAAATCCCTACACTAATGGTAAAGTTACAAATTAAAAACAAAACTAACAAAAAACCCACCACTGAAATTCTCTGAAAGAGGCACCAGGGTTTCAGTCCTCAAATGGGGAAGCTCTGATTTTTTTTTTTTTTCCCATGCATGCACTAAAGCGGATGCACAAATATGTTCAGAGGTAGGGCCCGATTCTGTAACTGTTGATCACTCTACTAGTGTGCCTTCACAAGGAGTCTCAAACACTTAGTACGTGCTAGACGGTGTCCGTGAGGGCTGCAGAATCAGTCCCCTCGTGACCGGTGTCCTCCTGGAGACAGATAATACTGTCGCTTTGTGCTCTGCCATAAAGTCTCTCTCGAAAGAGATTTCCCTCTTCCACACTCACTTCTACCTAAGCCACATTTCCCCACAGCATGGACCAGTTTCAAAATAGGCTTGAAAATCCATTCAGAGCTTTTGACCCACAACCTCTGCTTCCCTTCTCACAGGAACAAACAGCTTTCAATTAGTTACCTGAGACCAGCGCTCCCCCCCCCAGCCTGCCCATGTTTAACAACCCTTTCCCCTACCCATCCCCCACCTCCTTTTCCTGCCTCCACACAGTTCAGACAGACAGCAGGCCCTTCACACCTCCCTACTGTAAACCTGTCCAGAGCAATTACCCTGTCTCAGTTTAGATAGGCCTGAGAACACATTTCTGCCTAATTTATAGCTGCACAGCCATAACAGCAACAGCAGGCTGGCCTTGGGAGGGGAAAAAGCTGCGGATATAGTGGAACAACATAGGAAGCACAAGCGACACATGTACAGCAACTTACTGGGCTGAAGGGCCAAAGCCGAAATTCCCCCCACAGCCATTAAATATATAGATATATGCGTTGTAAAAGGCTGGTCACAGCAAATACCACAAGTCAACTGAACGGGGAGGGCTGAGGGGACTATATTTCCTTGGAAATCTATATAAATCGGGAATTGCTTTACTGATTCGAGGGAGAGAGATTATAAAGCCCATTAAAAAACAACAACATTCCCTTTTTCAACCACATCAGCCAAACTCCCATGTGTTTATCTGTACCCTGTACGCAAAACAATTCTGTGCTCTGCACTGTTTCCCAATCTGCTCACTTCGACCCTTACCCCAAGTGAGGAATTAGAAATCATTGCTTTTTTTTTTAAGCTCAGTTTCAAAGTTCAAATCTTCACTTGACCTGGGAGGAACCAGGTGCAGCCCACTGAGCAGCAGGTGTGGTGTGTCCCCTCTGACTCCTGTCCACCCTTGATGTGAGCCTTACAACTCCCAAGCTCGAAAGCCTGCCTCTTGATATTAGCTCTGGAGCTCCGCGGTTGCATACCCGACTGCAACCATCGTACAGGCTGCTAAAACGTATTGCTGAGAGATAGAATTGTCTGTCTTTATCCAGTGTAACTGGAGGATCAACAAAAACTCCTCAGGGGTAGGAGGAATTGGGGGGTGGAAAGGGGTAAGGAGTATTTCATCCTGATGAATCCTGGGGCATTTCTGTCACTGGGACATTGTCCAACTCAGGATAGGGAAAAGAAAATGCCATTAGAATAAAATACATTCATCTTTAACCTAAATCTGCACCTATCAGTTATTTCACTTATAAGGGGGAGAAATGGGGAGGGGGGGGGGCTTTTTTAAGAAGGAAGCGTGAAAACATTTGGCCTAAAGTCTTCGAAATAAACCAAAACAAAATCAACCTTCCTGCTCATCATCTTTTTTAAAAAACCAACAACAAAAAACCAACAACCCCAAAACACTTTCTCATTACAAATTCAGGTCTTGTCGGCTGTGGAAGACACTGGAATGACTGCAGAAGTAGCTTATATCATGCTATCATTTCACTAAGAGAGTGAAAGCTGAACAACTGAGAGAGACTTTTAGTCAGTTATACCTTTTCCCCCCCCTCTTCTTTTTTGGCTATGCCTATTTTACTGCAATGACTAGTTAACATTATGGATAAACGAATGTTTTGTTAAACTGCACACTATTAGTGAAGGTTTGAGACGTATAAAAAACACATCTTGAGTTCCCCAAGAGATTCTTCAGCAAAGCCAGGGTTGACCAGACTTTACATTCCTGACATTTTTAAAGGGGGAGCATACTTTTCAAAGCACTGGATACATAATAAAGAAACAAAAGCCCAAATTTTTGAAAATGATTTGCAGGTCACCTATAACAGCTTTTCCAGATGAAGAATCCATTGCTGCAGGCCTGATACAGACCCCCCCCATGCCAGATCATGCAGATTTCAGGAAGGAGCTCCAAAGCAAAAAGACCTAATTGAATCGTCCATTGGCCACAGCAGTGACCTCCTAGGCACTTCTGAAAGTGCCCCATTTCAAATTTTGGCCAAGTGATGCCAGTTCAGGGTGCCTGGCACTACGTTGCCACCCGAAATTCAAGTTAGCACATCCTTCATGCGAGGAGTGTTAGAAAACAAAACGCAGTCTATTCACACGCTGACAATTTCAGATTCTGAAATGAGACCACTGCGGGAAGTTAACAGGAACTAGCCCTAATCCACTCCAAGCTGACGCGAATCCTTGTAAAATCACTATGCTATAGGTACTTAATAAGGCCTGTATAAAAACCACGCTAACAAGTAGCCAAGAGCTGAGAAACTGAAGTGCAGTCATAGATTAGGAAAAGGGGACCATTCCAGGTAGCAGGCCATGCTGTTATATTAATTAATGGCTCTACACTAAACCATTTTGTAGATTTTTCCAAGCTGATTTTGGTCTATGTGATATATCTGGACAGGCCTCTAAAGGCGAAAAGGGTCCTAGCAGAAAATTACAGCTCTGTAATAAAATTTGCTTAAGGTGATCCAAAGCAGATGTTGAAGGTAAGTACATACACTCTAAAAGTGGCTTTGCATGCTAGGCATGTGCTCAGAGAGCACCAGGAATAGAGAAGACGTCAGGAGGTAATCCGCTCAGCACAGAACTGGTTAACTGGAAAGCCCTATGTTCTACTGGCTGATTATTCTTTGGTTTGGTTTACAAGGGTAGAAATTCAGGCATCAAAGAGGGCCGCGTGTTCCTCTTGTGCAATAAACTCCTTTCACCAACATCACTTCACACTTTCCAGAGTGCAAAGTTCACACTGATATTGTTGGCTCTCTCACTTGCTGCTTTTTGGCAATGGCCCTCCTGCTTGGCTGGTTTATTAATATACAATCAGTACATTAAAGGCTTTGTTCCACCTTTCTAGCTAGGTTACAGGCAGTCTATCCAGCTAGTGCAGTTCTTCTGGGTGAGACAGCAGACTACTCAAAAAAAGCTCTTAGCACAGAAGGGACTGAGGGGTTAAGAAACTAACACCAACCTACCTTGGCATTATAGGTGCCCTTGAACTTGGAAGGAAGTTCTTATCTGAGTTCAGGCCCATCTCTGCATTAAACACAACACAGCCCAGGAAAATTTTTACGTCCGTGTTTCTCACGGAAGCTCTGTTCTGGCCTCAGCATGCGAGGCTTTTCCATCTCACGCTCAGCGGTGAGATTACATTAAATCAGCCAAACATGCACACGCTGGAAGATAGAGAGTGGGGAACAAACACCACTTGAAAAACCCAAGAATATTTTACTTGTATGAATAGCTCACATTTTGGGCTCCAGCCGTGGACAACACGCTCAGTCTGTGCCGAAACCAAAGAAACAACATGTGTGAGTACTAACCACAGTGTAACAGAAATAACAAACAACAGACAGCGAGCCATATGCTAAGGGGTTTGGTAGGGGAGGCAAAGGAAAACAAAAATAAAACAAAACTGATTGCTATGATGAGTTTATTCAGCTACCACCATGCATCCAGTTGGACTGGACGGACCAGTAGGATTTTAGGAGCCCCATCCTGCAAACGCTGACGCACATGGGTAACTTTATACAGGAGAGCTGTCATATTGAACTGAACTGCTTACAAGACTGTGTAGTTGAGGCACTCACTTGGTTCCACCCCTGTAGTACCTGAGCACCTCAGTCTTTAATGCATTGATCCTTACCATGTCCCTGTGAGGGACAGCAGTGCAATTATCCCCACTACACAAACGGAGAACTTAGGCACAGGGAAGTTAAGTGATTTGCCCAAGGTCACATAGAAAGTCTGTGGCAGAACAGGGAATTCAGCCTGGCTCCCCGAGTCCTTAGCTAGCACCCTAACCACCAGAGCAGGGGCAGCCAAACCTGAGCCTGAGAAGGAGCCAGAATTTACCAATGTACATTGCCAAAGAGCCACACTAATATGTCAGCTCCCCCCGCTCCAACCTGCAGTGCCCCTTGCCCACTGGCAGCCCCACCAATCAGTGCCTCCCACTCCCTCCCCACACCTCCCACCCACCGCAAGTAGCTGTTACGTGGTGTGCAGGAGGCTCTGGTGGGGAGAGGGGGAAGAGCGAGGCATGGCAGGCTCGGGGGAAAGGGTGGAGTGGGGGCAGGGCCTGGGGAAGAGCAGGGGTTTGAGCAGTGAGCACCCCCCGGCACATTGGAAAGTTAGCATCTATAGCTCCAGCCCCGGAGTCAGTGCCAGTGCAAGGAGCTGCATATTAACCTATGAAGAGCCGCATGTGGCTCCGGAGCCACAAGTTGGCCACCCCTGCACCAGACCATCCTTCCTACTCCTACTTACTTACTTACCGGGGCCTACATTCTTAACCAATGCTTTACAGCTGCATATCCTCCTTCTTCCTTGTTAACGAAGGGGTCTATCCACCACTACTCATACTTGAGGATAGCTGCTGAAGTTTATTCAAGTTGGCCCTAAAATCCAGCAGGAGACTAGAGTTCTGATCCCCTAAATTACGTCTCCATTGCAAAAAAAAAATGTGTTCTTAACTGGGTTAGCTAACCCATGTTAGCTAACTCGAGTTAAAATAGTAAAGAGACACGGTAACTCTGCTTTTAATTCAGTTTAGCAGCTCAACTTCAACCTCAGGCTATCCTGTGGACTTTAGCTTGAGCTTCTAACGCTCATTAAAAACTGATTTGCCATGTCTTCATAGTTATTTTAATCTGAGTTAACATGGGTTATATACAGTAATCCATGTTAGCTAAGAATATACCTTTTTAGCATTGTAGACATACCCTTAGTGACAGAACTGAAATCTTCTAATTTATGCATGGGAAATAGCTGTTAGAAGTGCTTAGTTAGGGTCTACAGGTTCTCAAAGCACTTTATATTTAAGTGTCACACACCTTTACCCTATTTCTCCTGCCCCAGGAGGTAGGTTCGTAGTATCAACTGTACAAAGGGGGAAACAGAGGCACAAAGAGCCAAAGCAATGTACCAAAGAGCCAAAGCAAGGTAAACCTCCTTGAAAAGTCAGTGACTTGCCCAACGAACAGCCAAGAACACAACAAAATACGTCCGTCTACCTACCCTCCAAAACTTTTTATAACACATCAAAACAAAGGCTAAAATGAATGCTGACATCAAAATCACACTTGATTTTACTAATGTTTTAGACATTATGATATTATGTCAAACAATATCCAATGTCAAAGGGAAACGAAAAATCTTAAAAGAAAAGCAAGTAGGATCACCCAGAGTTTGCCAAAGAAAAACTCCGACTTTAGGGCTCTGAGCATCTCTATTCAAATTATTCTGCCAGCTCCAATTTGATCTGTTTTATTACCGCAAAGAATTCTGAAAATATGCTTGTAACTTTAAGCCTTATTGTACAGGGGAAGGAGGGAGTCTTTAAAACTTTTAAAATATGCAATTTCTAGATTTGCAAACAGTTACCAGATGTAAAAGAATTCACAGATGATTCCTCTGCCAGGACAAGTGTGTAGACATTGAATCTGGAGGAAAACGATCTGAGAAGTCATCTTACTCTTGAGGAAAAGCTTAGCCAGATATGCTGTGTCGAACAAAGGTTTGTTTTCAATTATATTTCAGCTTCTTCTAACAATAACTGTGTGGCGTCTGGCACCAACACATCTGAGCCTTTGAAGTGGTTCTAAACTTAAGGGAGGGGGAAGGGGAGAAAAAAACAATCAGCAATTTTAGTTTAAGTCAGACCATCTCTGCAAAGAAAACAGCACAGCTTTTCTGACTTTCCATCTTCAGATTTATTCCTAAAATTAAAAAAAAAAAAAAAAAAACTTTTTGAAGTTCTGTCCAGACTGCAGCTGGGCCCATGATGCAAAGTTCTGTCATATTTGGTTCTGCTCATTGCAGAGATAGGGCCTTGCTGAAAAGTTTATATCCAATTTCCCAGGTTATTCAGATTCAAAATTGCACTGGGTTTGGGTTGATTTTTTTAACTAATTTCAATCAAAAGTGTGTTTTATAATAAACAGATGGACTGACAGTCTTGGACACCAGAACACCTACAGCATGCGTAGCAGCACTGCAGGTACCCCCACATCACCATCATCATGCAATTCAACCGTGATTTCCCAAGATCACCCCTCAGTGCAAGACAATACTTCATTTTCCAGTCTCATTCATTCTTGGGTCTCCTTGCCTGTGGTTATTAAATACATGTCTAATACCACCCAATCCCCTTGCAATTAACACACATAAACCACAGGTACAAACAGGCCTAAGTAGACACATCATATAAGCAGTAGGTAGAGCTGGTCACAATTTTTTAAGAGGTAGGTGTGTGTGTGTGTGTGCGCGCGCGCTTTCGGAAAATGCCTTTTTGTCAAAATGGAAATTTCCACAGGAAATATGCAAATTTGATTAAATTTTGGAGGTTTCATTGACAAGACAAAAAAAATGTAAATTTTGGGCCAAAAAAAAGAAAAACTTTTAAAGAAACATTTGTATGAGAACAAATCTTTTGTCACTAAATGTTTTCACAGGAGCAGTACATCTTTCCCAACCAGCAACTGGGTTGTAAAGCTTTATGTCCCATTCATCATTATGGTGTCAGAACATCTGCAGAGATTTGAGAGTAAGCTGTCTATGGGACAATCAGTAAGTGTATTATTTAAACTGCCTGCAATGCCTTTTGACTGTGAGAAGTTAAGCAGACTCTTGCACTTGGTAAAAACCACCTCCATTTTTGCATGCAGTGTTGTTGTAGCCATGTCTCTCACCAACAGAAGTTGGTCCAATAAAAGACATTACCTCAATCACCTTGTCTCTCTTACCTCCACTGGTGGCAAGTTCTCCACCAGTGGGAAAATTCAAGTTTACCTGTGCAATTCACACCTGAAAAGGTTCCCACAGTATTTCTCAGCAGATGAAGCTAGTCCGTGACAAACATTTCAGTTAGGCTACCAAAGTCCTTTTGCTTGTTTTCTTTGTCCATACAGACATGTTTATCATTTTTACAGCATTTATGTACTTGGATCTCCCAAAGCATTAAGGGTGATCTTACTTTTTGAAATAAAGATTTCCACCCAAGTGGTTGACTCCTCCCTGGCCAGTTTAGCTGTAATCCGCATTCTCTCTTACTTACATGGCCCTAATTACAACAGTATCTGGGCACCTAACAATATATAATATATTTATCCTCACAACACTCCCTGGTGATAGGAAAGTGCTCTTATTTCCATTTTGCAAATGGGAAACTGAGGCATAGAATGACTAAGTGACTTGTCCAAGGTCATACAGGAAGTCAGTAGCAGAGCAGGAAATTGAACCTGGCTAGCACCCTAACCACTGGGTCATCCTTCCCCTCCTCTTCCTTCGTCTAGTATATAATTTGTTTGCATCAACACATTTGTGCTTTACCACTAATAGTATATCAGGACACAACTGCTCCCAGGGTCAAGTGAATAAGACAGGGTTTTAATTCAGACCCCTCTCCCTTTTTGAAAAGGTTCTGGCTGTTCTGTTTATAATTGAGTTGGCACATAAGTCCAATATATAGCTATTTCAAATCTGTAAGATACAAAAATGTTATTAAAGTTAATGTTTAAAATTAAATATACACAAGTTAAGAGAGAAGGTACTGTAACATCTGGGGTCCGGCTTGAGTTATGAGGGATTACAGGTATCGGTTACAAGGATCACGAGATACATACATATCACATAACCAGCATAGACCCAGATTGGGGTGCGGGGTTTTTTAAAGCGTCAGTGGATAAGTGGGCTTGGGCACGCCACTCTTGGAATGTATAAAGAGTCCAAGTCAGTATCAGTGTCGCGAATAAGTACATGGGTGGGGTGCATCCCTTAAAATAAAGGTCTTCTTCATTCTTCTTGCACTATGGACAAGTTGTACCGACAACTTTTGTTGTGTCGGGCAGTTTCTGGAAGCATCTCATAGCTAGAGACATTCACAGAATTTCAAGAATTTGCTTGACATTTCTAGTCTCTCACTCTTTTATTAAGGAATGTTCAGAATGTGGGCAAAAGAAAACCAAACATTTTCCTTGAACACTGCAGAAAACTTGACTATTTTCATCTGGACAGGCTTTAAAGACATGATGCGAAAGAAGTTAGGCTTTTCTGTTTAGTGAGATGGCTTCACAAGTAGCTAGGACCTCAAATATCACTCAAAACGTACTTTTCCAGCTGGGGTTTGGTTATGGGGTTTTTGTTTTGTTTTGCACCAGACCAGGAAAGTCTGTGTTCCTATCAAGGCTGGTGGGCTTGGATGTTCCCTTCAGGGAAGAGCTAGGAAAAAAAATAAAATAAAATTTACTTGCAGCTCCAATTTTCTTGGCCTTTAAGACGGATGTCAATGATGCTCTGAAAGTGCTTACTGGACAAACCTTTAAGAAAAGCGCGAGCTCTCTTACTCTTACTCTCAGTTGGGGTACATCTCCCTCTCAGTGCCCAAAACTCCTCTTTAAGCTCTCTGGGGTAGGGTCGGTTTTTGTACAGCACCTAACACAATAGATCCTGGTTCAGGCCTGGGACTCCTAGGTTCTACTGCAAAGCAAATAATACACAGGTCTTTGAGAGGTGCATGAGTGTTCCCCACACCGTTCAAACCCTTCACAAGCACCAGCCGGCTTGCATGACTAACTTTTTAAGCTACTTAAACTCTCCAGATATAGGTTTACTATTATTGCACCCAGACTCTTTTGACGAATGGATAGAAAAGAAGGAACGTTCCCTTTACTTTTTGTAAGTTTTTCAGCCATACTAATATTCAACACTTACCTACAGCTTTGCTATAGTGGATAGGGATTATCATCCCTGCTTTACAGGTGGGGAAACTGAGGAAGGGAAAGGTTAACCTCTGCGTCCATTTGGTTTGTGTGCTTCTGTTTCTGGGTGCCCAACTTGAGGTATCTGGGATCTTATCTTCAGAAGCTGCCTAGCATCCTCAATTCCAGTTAAAATGAATGGGGGCTGCCAGCGTTCAGCACTTCTGAAAAGTCAGATTTTGGTGTCTCAAGTTGGCCCAAAACCAGTAGATTTTTTTTAAAGTGTAGGCTTAAGTGACTTGCGCCTAACAGGCAGTTAGTGGCAGAGCCAAGAACAGAACCTAGGCCTGACTCCCAGTCTTCTGCCAGATGCAACTAGTAGCCCCTGCTGTCATGTTATTTTGTAACTTATTACAAGCACTCTTCAGTGAATCACAAGTGGATTCCACATGAACAGCACACGAGAGAAACTGTTTCCTTCCTGTTCTCCTGGAACATACATAACACAAAACTGGGCTAAATAAGGGCATTGGATGGAAACCAATAGATTCTGCAGTTAAAAAACATGGCTTAAGTTTTCAGGTATTGGACAAGAAAGTCCGCCTCTCTGCATGTTCCTTCCCTTCTCACACAAAAAGTTGACACGGTTCATTCACCTTGAATTACACGTCCTAAATTCAGCCTGCAGCTCAGATCAGGAACAGGAAGTGCAGAAAATTATGGAATGTGAATTACAAAAAAGGGACAGAGAATTAAATGGTAGAGCAATTTAGGGCAGTGCCCCCACCAATATGGAGTGCTTATTCCTTTCCTGTTCTTAGTCTTTTTTCTCAACGGACCAAGATCTAACAAGGAATCTTTTATATCACACTTCCAAAACACGTGAATTGCATGCAAAGTAATAACTTTCCTCCTCTACATTGGAGGAAATAAGTGGAAGCAAAAGAATCCTGCATTAGAAAACAACTCCTCCACCCCCCAAAAAAGTTAAGAAGAATTTCAGATGCCGCTGACCATAACATTTACAAAACATTTCAGAGCACACTTTCCAATTAAAAAAAACAATCTAACAAGCACTGCTGTTTTTTCTGGCTAGGAGACCAATTTCCTGGAGAGGACAATCGCTTTTTGCTGTTGACAAACGCTGCAATTAGGCTCTGAAAGAGGAGGCCTGATCGAAGAGGGACAAGTAGCCCATTTTGGGAAGGATGGGAATATTTTGGGATTGGGGGTGAGGAAGAGGAAAAAATCTGATGGGGACTGTGTTTGTTCTTATGCTATAAAGGAGACAGTTTTATAACCCTTGGCCGGAATTATTCAGGAAACCCATAGAGGAAGTAATTGGGAATTGTTGGACTGGGAAACTTCCACATTGTGTTTCCAAACATCCAGGATTGCAGTCTGCGCTGAATTCCTCTTTTTATTTTAACTGTGTGTCTCACTCAGAAACCAATAGACTTGTGGTTTAATTAACATGCAGCCTTGAAAAGTTCAACTGCTGTCAAAAAAAATACGACTAGTCTAAATGGCTTAATCAAGCACAGTCTGTTCCCGGGTAAGCCTTGGTCCCGGTGTTAGCCGATACGCACACAGGGGGCCTTCCAGCCGGCTCAAGTATTCACAGCTGGAGGGTGAACCAAACAAAGTAAACAATGGTAACCAGATTCAGTCTAGGAGCCTGCTACAAACCACGGGCTAATTATCAGCCCAATGATTGTGTTAGGGGAAAAAATACCTGAGAAGAAAGAGAGGTGGGCTGGGGTGTAATTATGGGGTCGGGTTTTCGGAGGCGGGGGGGGGAAGAGGGGGGAAAATAGGTGTTTTTGTTTGTTTTGTTGTTGTACTTTTCCGGGGGTTATGGGGGGGGCGCGCTTAAAATAACGCAAATACCTTAAAATACTAATGCTGCAATAGGAAGAGTAAATCTATTATTTAGCATCTGCTTATAGTGACACTGTGCCCCTGAAAAAAGACATGCACCCTGCCCCAACAGCTTCTAAATTAAGGCCCCCACCCAGCAAATGACTAGAGCAGATCCCTGCGCCTGCAGGGAACTCCATTAATGTGGGTCTGCCCACATCTCTTGCAGGAGGGAGCTACTATGAAACAGGGCTCCGGAGGGGACGGCCGCAAGAATCCAGAGAGGGTTGTGGGGTTGCCTAACAGCATGCACTGGGCTAGCAGGAAATCCCTTATCTAACATCTGCCTATAGAGATAAAGTTTAAGGGCCGATGTCCCTGCTCTCCTCACTCTGCCAAGTCCTCCGTGCTGAGAAATGAGCGCCTTGACGTGGGGATGGGAGCCCTAACCGGCCTTCGATATTTAATAATGGGAGTAGAGGGGCAGGGGGAGAAATTGCCCACATGCCCACATGCAACAGGTCCCTTATGTACATGGATCTCCCTGTCTCGCACCTAGGATTTGGGTGGGATGTGTAACTGGGTGCTGGCCAGGAGGTCCTGAACCAGGCCCCTGTTAGCCCAGCTCCAATTAAGTAGTATTAATTGGGGCTGGCTGAGTAGGCCATGCCTAATTGTTAGAAGAGAAGCACCTGCAGGCCTCATTAGCCCGGGGGAGGAGGGAGCTACATAAAGCAGGCAGGCGCGGGGGGAGAGGGGGGGAAGCCAAAGGCTGTGCATCCCCGCTGGCTGGAGAAGCTAGCCGTCCCCCAGGTGTGTGGTTTGGAGCACACTGTAAAGAGAAGGTGGTGGGAGCGGACACTGAAAATAAAAAGGCCCTGGTGCTTGCACTTGGAAGAGGTCTCTGGCTGATTTGTTGTGAGGGCAAGCGAAGGCCTCGTTACAGATGGGGTAGTGAAGCCTCTCCACAACATCGCCCTCTCTGGACTGGCCCTGGGTTCCACTCACATCCGGAGGTGCACTCAGCGGAGCACAGGTCCCGGCGGATGTGCATCGTTCCCCACTCCTTACCCCGCATGGAAACAAAAGCTTGGACAAAAGGTGAAACCTCCCCCAGCCGAAGTATTGCAGAACCCTCTTCCCCTTCCCAGGGGCATTCGCCTGTCTGGGATTCCCTGGCACAGTGACATCCATGGCAATATGCTACCAGAGAGCTGGAGAAGAGAGAACACAACACAGAGAACTTGACCTGGTGCCCCCACCCCATAGACCACCTTCTGTCTGCAACTGATCACCCAAGATCCACAGGACTTTGGAGTATGATCCACTGTTTCTTCCAGACCCCTCTCCCAAATGGGAAAAAGCTGGAGGAATCCTTGGGAGGTCCCCCAGAACCACCCCCACGGGTGAATATGATCTAAGGAGATCGTAATAATAAGCACTTACTTTACAATGAACAGCTACACAAACTAACCATCTCAATGCTCCTACAAGATAAGCAGCATCATTAGCCCTATTTTACGGATGAAGCAATGGAAGCAGACAGAACCCATCTGGGGTCAATATTTGGGATGTGGACACCTTGTCCCATAATCTAAAAGACTCCAAAAACTTGCAGCCCCTTCCATGCAAATGCTGATGGTGCAACAACATGCCTTTACACTGACAATACATTACTTCAATCTGTTTAAAGTCTATTATCTGAACAGACTAACAAATCCATATAATCTTTTGTCCCAGGCAGCGAAATCACAAACTAGTACAAAATATGGTTTGTAACCAATCAGGCAAGAATGATATCAGATCTACTTGAACGGGGCCTGATCCAATTCCCAGTGAAATCAATGGAACAGCTCCCAGTGATTTCACTGGGATCAAATCATGCCTCTCAGAGATAAACATATGTAATCTCCAAAACACCAGGAGATGAGATTGGTCCAGTACAGGTCTCTGCTGGCTGAAAAGACAGCGTGTCAGTTTCTTGTTAAATAGGACACAAAGTGCTAACACTTGAGATACAAGTGCTGGGGAACTAGGAGTGATGATTCGCAGCTTTGCAGCCCACCTCCCAAATCAGAAAAGGCTTTTTCCTCTCCCCACTCACACAGAGGAGTGGAAGTTCCCATGGGTTCGGCTTTATCAGCCTAGTGTAATACTTCTAACCTAGCAGAGCAAAGAAAAGCAACAGGCATTCATTCCCCACGGGAATGCAGGGTCTGGTCCAAAGCCCACTGAAGTCAATGGAGGGTCTTTACATGGGCTTTCGATTGCACAGAGTAAGAGATGAGATGCTCTTTTTCTGGGGTTGTGCTTTTCTACAGCTTGCAGGGTAGTATGAAACAAACCAAACGCCTTGAGCCAAACTGCTGGAAAGGGGGGAGGTTGGGTGGAAAAAGAGAGGCTTTACATCACTGTAAAATTTTTAAAAACCATGCAACTCCTGGTACATAATATTCCCAAGCCACAGGGCGTCCAACCAATTTATGTTTCTTCTTTATTGTTTAGTTCATGTGTTCACTCCTTGCAATAGATATGATCTAAAAGACCATAAAAACCAACTGCATTTTACAGAAAGATTTAAACCCACTCGTTTAGTTAATATCTGCCTGTGTCAAGAGAGAGTAAACATCCCAGCATTGTTTACAGATTATACAGATAGGAACAGCACTAAAATATGCTTAGCACAAAAAAATATGGCACATATTTCAAAGTGAAGTATCATGTGGTTTGTTTAAATCCTCTGAAATGGGCCAAATCTTCCTGTTTTGCCAAAACAAACGAAACACAAGGCTGATCTGAATCTGCATCCTGGTTCATAAGGAGAGAAAGGTTTATTGTGATTTACATGCATAAACATAGCATTCTGGACGATGTACAAGCCTCACCAGTTATGCCAGACAATAAGTAATAGAGACAAGCACAATCCAACTCATTCACGTAAGCAGAGGTCAAAATTCATGCTCTGGACCATGCCCATGAAACTACCCCCACAAAACAGGTGCAAGAATGATAAAATGCTTGTGGGAGGAGGGGAAGAAAAGGAGGAAGATGAGAATTTTTCAGGATACATAATGCTGCTCTGTTCCTCTTCTAGTGACATCCTTCCCTTTGCAAGTAATACGTTCAAGCCAGCTGTCGCAGCATCCACTCGGGAAGTTACTGTGTAGCAAACTGGTGCACTGCAGACTCACCCCCTGACTTGCAGGTGCAGTAACTCAACGTGTGCACAAGTGCATTTGCTCCCCTATTCTTCAAAACATGTTACTTCTCCAGGCTGATGAACCTAAAGGAGTTAGGCACCCAGGAGCCATTGAAACCGTCTGCAATTAGACACCCAGCTGCCTTGGGCTCTTTTACTCCACTGCCAATGCAGCCTTTAAGTAAGCATCCTGAGGCTTGGGAGTATCACACCCTGGCATCAGCTTACAACGCCTGTTACCTAACAACTTTGCCCTGGGAAAGACTAACCTGTGCTCTTTCACAGCTCCCAAAGGCTGAACAGACTGCAGCCCAGCTAAGGCAGTTTAAATGAAACCATGGAAAATACAGCAACCCACATGGCTTCTCTGCTACTGAGGGGCTGGGAGCTAACTTCTACTTAAACCGGTTTTCTCCTGTATCTCCTACTAACCAAACTAGCTCCATGCACACACAGAAAAGGAGGAAGAGTCAGCAGTGTTTGGACAACTGGAATAGATTTAAGGGACCATTTTTCACAGGCCTTCCAGCCAGGCAGTTTCCTATGCTTTCCATTTTATTACCCATGATAGAATTCACAGACCAGCAGCCCTCTAATCCATTACCTCTTCTGAGGAGATGGTACGTGAGCACAGGAGCAAAGCCTTCAGTCAGTAATGTCACCCCTATCTCCCTCCTCCCCCCGCCCCTGTCAACTCTTAAACGTCACACAAGCAGAGAAAAGTAATCCATCACCAGCAGGCAGAAACGGTTAGCATGTTTCCAACGTGACCCAGGTAACACAGCCTTCCTGCTCCGTGGCCAGACACAACCTGAATAACTTTTACTAACTTCTGGTCAAGTGCAATTTATCACAACAGTTCTCGACCATTCTGCCATTCCTGCTCTCAGAGGAAGTATACAGTTTCACTTTAGATATCTGTCTGGGCTACAGATCTAACTGCATCAGCTGAACCGGTTTTAAATATTGTATAAATACAGTCTAACTGGCCAAGCATAAAAGTTTTTAGATCTATATTCTAGATGACATAACACAGCAAACCTCTGTTTATATTGGCCAAAGAACCTAAAACATGGTATTTTAACCATCTTTATAAAACAGCCTAATCTACATTGGCTGGGCAAAACGTGTTCAGAATTGCAGGAGCTGTATTTCAAAACAGGTTCATTAAGAGTTTTATTTCTAGTGTTGATGGTAAACTCTCTAGGGCAGATGTGTACATACAGTGTCTAACACAATGGGCTCCAATCTCATTTTGTACCTATAAAACAAATACAAACAGATGGGGGACCCAAATTATTTGCCTAGTACTTGATTTGGGCCCAACTAGAATACTGGATCTAAGGCCCTTTGAATCTGGGGGTGGGGGGGGGGGGGGG